>JAADJG010000394.1:0-32195 GCA_012932025.1 Fusarium austroafricanum | reverse complement strand
GTTTATGGCTAGCTGCATAGAATTCCAACCTCAAATCTCTTAGCCAGTCTTGGATATCAGTAAGTAGTTTACCTATATATATATAAAAATATATTAACTTATTATATATATAAGTATATAAGTATATAATAATTAAACTCATAGGTTATTAAGCTATAAGACAATTTTAAATATATCTAGGTACGGTAGCCTAAGTTAGATTTGTCTATGTGCCGAGTTGCTACTTGTTTTAGTGGGCCATGCTTTTCTACGACCGCCGACTAATTATGCTACGCTGATCTGGGCCATATCGCTCGATTAAGTCATGCATTTTTTGACATTTTACTATTTTATGGATTTACTTGGTCTTTTCAACTGTCACCCGGCAATTGAGCTGTTTGGGCTATTGAAGCATAAAACTCAACAGCTAGGAGAAACTGAAATGACCCCCCAAAGCCCCCCATTGTTAGAAGGTGGTCGAATCAGGCCGGGGAACCCCCCCGGCTGACTTCACGATTTGAGATTCTGGTCTTCCTTTGTGACTATCAAATGGAGTTGTTTGAAGCCACCTATGCCCTCCAAATTGTATCCAATGAGCTGAGTAATGCTCACCGAACTGAAGCCAGTGGCTCTCAATCCAGATGCAAGCGGACACATGAACAGTACCATGAGTGCTCCTAAAGACTTGTGTTGTGTGATAATTCGCCCTTTGCGATGGATAGCAACCTACTTATCTAGAAAACTCTACTATGTTACCACCAGAACGTCAACTCCTGCTTGATAGTCACAGAGACACGCACATACACGACATATCAGTGTCGTGGAAACAATCGTGATACTTCAGTTGTCCCATCACAGCCGTTTATGCACGACCATGATATGTTTGCTTCATTTCACCGTGAGGCGAATTTGACACACATGGCCTTCCTTTTGTGAGTACGTACTAGAAAGTTCCCTGGCGGTTTCGGGCTGGATCAATTTGGGATCGACTTTGTAGCACAAGTTTGATCACATCGTCTGCCGCGTGTCGAATCATTTTTCTTATTTGTAATGATAGCAACGGGACAATTCAAATTATCCTCGTACCTGTGGAAAGGGAGATATCCCGTTGATGGGAAGGGATGATGGTGCTGCGTGGGTGCTCTCCACTGGTGCAGTACTTTGGATGGCAAGCTGTCGCTGTTGAGTACAAGTTGAGCTGTTTCGCCTCTTCAAGAAGCATGCGGCATTCCCCCCTTTACTCGTCTTCTATTCCTCTCCTCTCTTTAAGACGTGTTGATGTTATTCGTTCACTTTCCCTATACGGACGGGTCTGACTAACTCTCGTTTGGTACTGATATGAACACAAGACATACCTTATAAACCATCCATCACCAAGTTCCCAGTAAGCCAACACTTTCCATTATTCAATCTCACAACCTTCATTAATTCAGTCATTATCATATCGTTACAGACGGTATAGCACTTGGAGAATATTATCTCCGTAAAGCACTGGTTTGCAGTATCAAGCCTGCCACTGGCTGCCAGCTGCACCAACCTATAGAGAAGCTGAGATGTGGCCTAGCCCTTTCTCATTGTTTTCGTGAATCACAACCTCTCCTGCTTTGCTTAGCACATATCTTCCCTCGCTACCAAGCAATTTCTCCTTCCTGATTTCCTTGAATCAGCGCCAGACCTCGCTCTTCTTGTTTTTACTATTTCTTCCCCCCTCCGTCTCTCGTTTCTACGCAAGTCCTCCATCTTTCAAACTTCGTTACTCCCACGACGTCTAACATCATTTGTCTTTCAAGCCAGCAAAGACTTTATTCTATCCACCCGATCGGTATGTTTGTATTCATCGCTTCCGCCATGCTTCCTTTGCATTTGATCTGGTCTTGAGAGCCAAGCGCAACACCGCGCTCTTGATGAACTGCGATCGTGCCACTCACTTTCTGTACCAAGGTGTCACTTGCTAATTCCCGCGACAGCCAAATTGATTATCCAGTATTTCTCATTACCACTTTTGATCCAAGTACGTTCTCATCTGTCCCCTGGTGCCCACAAGACTGATTGTGTCTCCAGTGGCGACTGTGATGGATCCGGAGAAGGGTGAGGAGGTCCCTCGAATGTCCAAGTTTTCCAAGGTTAAGAAGCCCTCCCCCCTCAAGAAGATTCTTCTTGGATTCTTGCTCCTCGTCTGTCTCCTTGCTGTCATGTTTGGCATGGGTGTTCTTGGCGCAACATATGGTATGCTTTCCGGACACCGGTACCATAATGGCGTAATACAACTGACCAAGCAATAGCTGAGATGAAGCTTTTCTCACATGACAATTTCATCCATGTCGGAAGTTCTGTACCTCATCGTGAACATTCGGTTGCTCGCCGTGACGAAGCCGTTGACGCTTCCTACCCCATCTCGTATGCCCCTGACGTTGAAATACTTTGATGATGGTGCAAGAAACTGACTTTTGGCTCAGGACCAAGACTGCTCTATCTACCATCTATGGCGTCAGCTATACCACTACTCCTGAAGTGGTCACCGAGATCGAAACTGTCACTGGTACCACCTATGTTACCGTCCCTGGTGAAGTCCAGGTTTCTGTTTCCGTCACCACACTTGAGGCCACTTCTGAATACTGCGAGATCGAGGTCGTTACCATGACAGAGAGCTACACTATCACCATCTCCAATGATAGGGTCTCACAGGACTCCTCTGCTGAAGCTACTGACGTTACCGTCACTGATAGCCCCTCGACTGTGACTGAAACTCGAACTGACATCTCTGTCACAAGCGGCAGGCCTGATGGCATTGTCACCGCCAGACCCGAGACCGTTACTACAACTGGCACTGACTTCTCGCTCACTGGTGGACCTTACACCACCGTTGTCATCCCAGATTTGTATCCTTCAAGTAAGGGCCTAAGCACTGTCACCCAGATCACCACTATCGAGAACACCCTCACTGCTCCCCAGTCCTTCGTCACCGTCACCCTGACGAGTTCTTGTCCAGAGTGTACACCAGCTCTCCTCACGAGTGCTTGCCCAGATTGTATACCAGTATTTCCCACGAGTACCTGGACCCAGACTGTCTACGAAACTGCTGGTGAGGCTTCTACCTCTACTACGACCATCCAGGTTCCAGCCCCAGCTTACCCCCCATACCCAACTGCCAACAACACGATGTTGCCTGGTCCGTCCGGCAGTGTCACCTTTGTACCGACCGTACCGACTCCCACTCCTGTCATTATCTCTGGAGGAACCAAGAAGCCCGAACCTCGTGGCTGGGGTGGTACGAGCGGAACCACCAACCTCAGCTGCACTGTCATGCTCCTGGCCATCATCATGTTCGTCCTCTAAACTTCACTAGCTTAATCGGCGCATGTTCTGTCCTCCGGAAGGAAACTTATACTGGGAATGACGGTTCTGAGGAGCACTTGTATGAGCATGAAGCGATCACTATGGGAAGTTTGGAGTTTCATCGGTCGGAACTGGCATCGGACTTGGCATCCAACTGGAAACGGAAAAGATGATGTTTAAATCAGCTTTTGGCTTGCGCTATACTGCATACCTAGGTAATGAATGAGGGGACTCTGGGTGCTAGGTATAGATTAAAAAGTTCAATAGCGCAACATGGCTACTTTAATCTCAATACTTCTTGATCCTGCTGTTATGAGACTCTTCTAAACATCTCCCTGTATCGTTCGTGCCAAGAAAGAGATCAAGGAAACAGCTTGTGTAGGTAAACTATAATTCTTCTCACTGCTGGATAGTGCAGCACATAAGCATAACAACACTCCTCTTAAACCCCTTTCCAACGCCTTAAACTATCGATACAGAACCATTATCCCTCGACGCCATGTTTTTCTTTTCTTTTCTTGTTTTTGGCTTATCATTCTATCTAGCATTGCTCCTACTTGCTCGAGCCTTCCAGGCATTCTTGATCTCACCAGCTGCTCTATACAAATCCTTTTCTGAAACCCGATCCTCAATACTTTGAAGTACACTCTTTGTTGTGCTGATATGATTGGCCTCGTTCTTGTCATCGCGGAAACGCACAATGCGCCATCGTCCCTGATCGTCAATATTGCATTCTACAACTCGCCAGTCCAGCGGGGCGTTGAGAGATTTGAGGGTCTCCCACTCCTCCTCCGATATGTACACGCTGTTAAAGTACTCGTATTTCTCGGAGCCGTTACCCCCAAGATAGACATACAAGTCGGACTTTGGGACGTTGTCATAATCCACAAACGGGTCGGTGGCGCCTTCGCGACGCTCTGCATCGCTGGGTTCAACTTGCGGAAAGGTCAGGCGTAGGCGGCAATCGACAGTGTTTTCCTCTGGGGGCTTCCATTTCAAGATGTGGGTATCGGTGCCGTGCTTGTAAGGTGTCGTACGACAGGTGAAGATGAGACCATCGTTGCCGTGCTTCAATTTGGGTAGGATATCTCTGAACATCATGTCGATGGCGTAGGCGAATTGGGGCTTCTTCATCTCGACGTAGAAAGGTTGAAACTCTAGTTCCTGAGGATACTCCGCATATAGTTTCTTGTACGGGCGATAGAATCGTTGGTCGAAGTATGCGAGTCGCTTGTCGAGCGTTCGCTCCATGAGAAGAGCTCCGTCTAGCACTAGACAATCGAAGACCAGGAACATGGGAACGTCTTTCCCGTCTGAGCCTGTATCCCAAACCAGTTCACCATCGACCAATGTGTTTGTGTGGAAGGACTCTGGGGAATTCTCGAGAGGGAAATGCAAGCTCCTGTTGGTGATGAACCAAAAGTCGTTTTTGCGATCGATCAGATAGTGCGCCTCGCCACCAGTTTCGTCTGTTGTGGAATAAAGAAGGTATCTGATACCATCGGACTTTTCAACTACATAGTAGCTGCGAGAAAAGTTAGCAGAGGCCCCAAAGTCGCGAGCGTGGTCCATCTTACTCGTGCTGAGCGAGCTCCTCGAGATGCTGTCGGGAGAAGCTTACAGGCTGAGCACCAGGGAAGCCAGTGGCGGACCTGTTAAGAAGGCTCGCGACCTCCCTGCGCATGTCGTGGAGTAGTTGCCCCTGAGCCTTGATGCCTGGCTCCGCGATGTCGGCGATAGGCCCATCTTGTTGGGCCATCGCGATTGCTTTGGTGAGGATGCGCGGGCGGAGATTGATGTTGTTGCGCCAAAGGAGCTACCCAGGCAGCTAAGATACTGCACTTTATGGATGCTTATCGATAAGGTAACGTTAGCACTACATTCTCAGCAGTCGGACTATTCCCCACCACTACCTAGACTCAAAGATTGACGATGGAGTCTGCCAAACCAAGGGGGAAAACTTCTATTTTATGCTTGTGAATTGGAGGTCACTTGTTGAGTTAGATTATGAGTGACCTGTAGATAACTCTGATGTGAGGGTTATTGTGTTACTCAGCAACATTGACCTTGTAATGGGAACCTGGCTTTCACATAGACTCAAAAAAAAAAAAAAAAATTAACTGATTCAATTGGAGCTTAAGCACTGTGGCCAATCAACTTTTAAGATCAACTCCAGCGACCAAACATTCAAAGCCTTCGGGAGAATGGTTTATATTTACTTTATCTAATTCAATACTGGCACGAGGCTCTACGCCACCCGCCTCGGTCTTTCACTCAGGAAGCAAACAACTGCCACAAATACAACGTACCACAGAGCACCATGCTAGTTCTACCCTGAATAGCAATGAATATCACAGTATTCACGCAGAGGGCCGATACACAAAAGATTTGTAAAGTCGATGAATTATATGCGGGAGTCTCGCCCCCTAGTGATCTTAACATCTACTGCTTTCAAGCCCTGCAGTTAACCATCGAAAAAAACAGAAAAACATGCTTTAGGACTCGTCAATCTTTTCAACCTCTGCTCGGGCTTCCTCCCACTGCTGCTTGCTCTTCTTTGCCCATTCGATCTGACTCTGAGCATAAGCAAGCTGATGGACGTTAGCACTTAGACTCAATCGGTATTGAACATATAACTTACCATATATCGTCGCAAGTCGTCCTCCTTATCCTTTTGGAATCGCTTCATGTCTTTTAGAACACTAGCACTGGCCTCTTTTACGTCACGCTCTGAAACCACTTGAGCTTGTTCCAGCTGGCCGATGCTCTCTCTTGTCTTTCCAATCAAATCACGGCGTGTCCTCTCTGGGTCAACATCGACGACTCCCTGTACTGCGTGTCGGATGGGTCCAAAAATCTTGTTCGTTATCGAGTTCCCGCTGGGCATCTTCTTATGAGAGGGCACACTGGTACTCCTCTCGGGCAAACCTTGGCTGGCCGAAGGCGTATGAGAGGGAAAGTCCCCATGCGTTCCTGGAAAATCAGAGTCGATAGATTCGGTGTCATCCTGGCCACTATTATGCCGTTGATGAGACGACGACTCCTTAAGACTCGTCGATCGCTTTGGCGGCGGTGAAATTTGCTGGCTGCTAGATAGGTAATTCTCAATTCTTCGGGCTTCAGCCTCGCTCTGCTCCAGCTGATCGAGCAGCGCTCGCTTCTTGTTCAGCTCCTCGGTAGTCAAATCTTGCTGCACACGCTTGAGCACACGGTATTTCAACACGCTACGCACAACCCCCGCAAACTGTGCATGCTCACGCATTGGTTCCGCAAAGCTAGCACCGAGGGACCCAGAGAGCTCCTCTGTCGCGATATATGACAGATCAGCTGCCTGGCCTATACGCTCGATGGCTGGCCCGAGTGACGGCGCTTGCTCTGAAACCGCGAAGGCGTTGTAAACGGATCCCAACTCGCAAAGATCGGCTGCCAAGGATGAAAGGTGACTGAGGGTTCGCCGATTCACCTTTTCCATTGGGCCCGTCAGAAGTTGCTCAAGTTCCTTGATCGAAGATTCGTATGAGATAAAGTAAGGGTCTAGCTCCTGCTCGCCCAGGTTATGCCCCTCAGGCGGGAAGCGGCCAAAGGCATGGGGTCCTGCTTGGATATGGCCTGAGCTGTTGTCGTGGTTGGTGCCAGCTACTGTCTTGAGCTTTGCCGAAGCTGCCGGGATTGGTAGGTAGCTGTGTGCGGGAGTTGGGTTCGCGGGGTTCAGTGGAGGCGCTTTCAAGATTGATTTGGGGATTGACGACACAGGGTGAGAGTTCAAGACTTCGCTCTATTATGCGGTTAGTGGGGGTAACTACGCATAGGAAACTCGACATACCCAGCTAGCATTAGGGTCTAGGAATCGCCACCAAACTCCATCTGTTCGAATCTCGTCCATTCGGCGACAGCGGTTTAGAAAGACCGCCAACATGCGCTTCCGAAGATCAATGATCTGCTGGTCCTGCTTCGCATTCGTGGGGTTCGCAGCATAATCAGCCATCGTGTGCTTCTCAGGAATGGGGGGAACAATCAAGGTAGGATGAAGACGAGTAAGGGCGTCGCGTAGGGAAGCGAACTCTGAATATCGACGGCGCACTTCAAGATCCTATTGCATAGTGGTCAATAAAACGCCAGGAGGGGCCGAGGTTGGGGGACATACGCCAGTCTTGATGGTATACACGATATATCTGCTGCCACTCTCCAGACTCTTACCAGCGTCTGTGATGAGGATGGGCAGTTTAGGGTTTTCGTAAAGGATTTGCTCAATGCGGCTGTCGTAGCCACCAGGTTTGCGCTTGGGACCAGCATCTTGTGTCAAGTCCTCATCGTCGTCGCTATCGCCGCGACCAAACTGACCATGCTCGTCATCGCTACCGGAGGTGGGTGTTTGGGGAGGCTCGAACGATTGATCTGTCGTGAAGACGTAAGTATCATAAATGTCTTCCTCGTTGTCTGTTGAAACTGAATCAAACATTTCGCCGACGTCTACGTAATAGCTTTGGGAATGTTGCATATCGAAATGATATAATTAACCTACAATTACGAGCTGACGGGGATGCCGGATTGACAGACGACGATTGCGAGTCGCGCCTGTCAAAGCTGGTCCCGTACGGGTTATTGTCCTCGTCATTCCACATTCTGACGGCTTGTTGAGGGCAATTGCGACAGGCGTTACAGAAGGAGTGGTTGTCTGTTCTAATTTGCGCGTTTAAGCTGGAGCCTGGACAAGAGCTGTGCCTAGGTAAGGTAGGTTGTGGCTGTGGGTGGAGGACGAGAGCTTCAAGCGTAAGGTAAGGTCGTTGCTGGCGGGGGAGGGGCAAGCATGGGGTCGAATGGAGTGGCACCGGATACTAGTTACATCCAGGCCTATCGCATGTCTGAATTTGTAGTGTAAGCAGAGTGTAGACAGAGTGTGAGGAGGGCAAAGTATGGATGTCGCTGTCGGCGGTGTCGGCGGATGATGAGAGTAGGCAAGGTACCTAGGTAGTGAAGGGAATAGGATGACGTTGAATGGGGCTGGGCTGAGTTGGCTACTAACCTAGGTATGGCTGAAGTTGGTCTGGTCACTTTCTCTGCGCAGTACGGAAAGGCAGAGTTTACGAGTGACAGGGGTGTGGGAGCTTACCCAAGGTTTTATGTTGTGATAACCTGTTCTAAGATGCAAGGAATATGAACATCCATGCGGACTGGGATTAGCCGTTCGTGCTGCTTTCATCTTCAAGCCAGGCGATTATTAAGGTAAACTCCATTGGCCAATATTGGAACACCTGCGTGTTGTGTAGTAAATCAGGACCAATTGCAAAAGTAAGATGCTTCGTAAAACTTGAATGACCCATTAAACTGATGATGTTTACCGGTACTGAGTGTAGGGGTCAAAGAAAACCCCCGAACTGACCTACCAATCTAAGTAGGTACATAGGTACCTATTAACAGGGAAATGCTAATGTTAGAAGTAAGATATGCTGATATTTAGGTAATATATACTTTTATAACTAATATTCTTTTGCCAGTAGACATGTTTTTCCTTTTCACTCCTCCTCTCTTCTCTTCTTTTGTAACTTGTAAGCAGGGACTTCCTCAGGGTCAAAGAAAACACAGAGTTTTGCTCCATCAACACTATCACAAAACTCAAAAATTTAGCAACTGCCCAGCATTTGGTGCCCTAGACATGGGATGCTAATTCAGTATAATGAATATGCCTTTTCTCTATATTCCTCTAAATTGGCATCTTATGGCTCTATATGCCAATGTTGTAGAGCAATCCAATTATGCCTTCGTAGACTCATAATCCAAGGTCAATACTCAGATCGCTTGCTTCTTCTCATGTGAAGAGTCAATAGTGGCCACCTCCTTGATGAGTTGGCAGAAGTGTGGTAGGACCAGTGATATCTCTGTTCTTCTGGTTAGCGCTGCTATGGCTAAATAACTGGATTAGTGTTAATGGAACTCGAAAATGCGATGGAACTAACTCACATCTTATCCCAGTTTTTCTTTGACATCACGATCTCTGTGGTGTTTGTCATAGATTGGATCAGACGCCCCGCCGCCTGATAGCTGACGAGAGAGTGAATGAACAATGCGAGCTTCTCGTCTGGGAGACTGATGTTAGCATTACATAAAATCAACACCTAAGTAGAACTTACATGGGAATTGTATACTAGGTTTCGTCTCTTCGCTGTTGAGCTTGGAGTACGTCAGGGGTGGGAATGGATAGTCACTCCTCCAGGTTAAAAGGTGGCCGAACTGGAAGAATGGCTGGAGGGTTGTGGTGATCAGAAATATCACCACTATCAGTGCTCAACGTCTCTATTTCTTCATGGGCAGCTTCCTAAGCCTGTGCATTCTGATAAGGACGTCGGAGGTTGATACTCGAATCCAGCTCGTAATCATCACTATGAACAGTTGCTACCACCGAACCAGGGGATTGAATTCTGTCAGCCCCCGCTGGATTGCTCGCAACTCCATGTCGAGAGTTTTCTGCGGTTCCACTGTTACACATAGTGCTTTGGCTGTTGCGAGGCTGTCGATGTCTGGTCTGACTGGGCCCCGCCTCTGAGTGAGGAGCTTCTGGCTGAGGTTCGGGAACGGTTGGTGTTCCTGGGGTTGATTCGCTCGAGACAGTTGAAGCTCTACCTAGAGGAAGTCCAAATGCGCGGCGCAGGCGCTGAAGCCAGGTAGGGGAGTGGAGGTAAACCACTCGAAGACATCGAAGGAGGAACTGATGTATGACGTTCAGGGTTTCCAAAGGGCTCATTCTGGTGAGCATCAGACTGGAAAACCAGTTGCTGATAGATATATGCCCCTGGTCGAACGGGTGGGTTCACTGGAACCTGCTGTTGATGCATTCCAAGAGGGCCCCGGGCATGGGGGAGATTAACAGGAGCAAGAACGACAAATTGGTAAACAACCGGCTGGCTTGGATACCGCGGGACGATAGGTAGCTGCACGAAAGAGACTGCTGGAACACGGGCGAGTGTCCGACTCCTGTGTTGTCGTTGACTTCGAATAAGAGCCTCTTGGTGTGCTGTGGTGTGTCTTCCCAAGCAGTACATATACAAGAGAAAGAGGAAAAAACAGGCAACAATGAGGCCTATAATGAAACCTGCTTGCTCAGGCGGGGTTAAACAGTCCCAGCTCCAGTGCTGGCAAGGGTGGTTTCGAAGGGTGAGAATATACGCATTCAGCCCAGTGGTGGCCATCTGCCGAGTGGGAGGCATGATTCCAAAGCGCTGCTACAGCAGCTTCGTGTTGTTGATTTAGGTGTAGGGAATGATCTCTCAAATTAGAATATATACCTAGAGAGAGTTTCCGAGGAAGTGTTTAGCCAAGGCCCGGAGAGTGGTAAGGGCGAAAAGAGAGGCTAACGAAATATAGGAGAAGCCAGATGTTTGGCCTTAGCAAGACAATGACATCGTGGCTAGGCTTACGGACTTGCAGCTGGTAGAAAATAGAGGGCTGTCACTGCCAGCTGCTGGCTACCATCTGTTCGCAAGCCAACTCTCCCTCGAACCTTTGATAATCTGCTGACAACTACCTAGAAAGAGGATAGTTTAGACTATATGACTAATATAAGTTAAATAAGAGTAAACAGAACCAGAGCTATTATGATATATGGGCCGATAATTTTCTGTCGTTTTTTTATCCTTTTTCTAGAATATCTTAGGTAGAGCTCACACAACTGCATATATACGCCTGGCATTGCTACACTTTTTTATTCGAACAACTACACATAGGAGGAGATATAGGTAATCTCGAAAGTATATATCCTTGAGACCATGTGGAGTATGTTCTCGATGTGGAATGAATGAACAAGTGTATTGTTCATCATGATATAGGAACATGGTGTGTGTCAGGATGAAAACGTATAAGCCCAGCCAATAAGCTTTCATGTAAATATGGCTAATAGAGTACAATAGATGCTCCAATATATAACGAATATCAGACAGAACATAGCTTTTCTATAGTTATCTAAAATAAAAAATCAGAAAAATGTTTCGTACCAAGTCTGACTGACCTTAGGACTTCGTCTTGTAAGTCATTGACCAATTAGCGATGCAGAGAAGATGCTCCACTAATAGAGTACGTACCGCGCCTTGAGAATGTCTAGGACCAGCTTCTCAGATTCTCTTTTATCCTGCGATACAACAAAGCTAACACGCCAAAACTCTCTGCGCCATCATCACCATCCTCCCCCTTTCTGCCAGCGCAACCCCTATACGCCTAAGCTTGTCCAGATCCTGTGATTGATTATGCCACTTGGTCTTTGAACCACTCGATGAGCTGATCCTCCTTTAACTCGAGGCGCATTGCTACCAACTGAGCGACGCGTTCCTCGACCCAACTTTTTGCTCCCAAACGAACACCAAAGTTCTTTCATCCTTACGCATCCCCCCCAACTACAATGTCTTCCTCACAAAACACCACCACAAATGGTATCAACGGAGAAACACGGTCGGCGCCGGTCAGCACCCGATTTACCGATATACCTTCTGCTATCGACATCCCCGTACAAGGCGACCAGGAGGATGAGGCTGTCGAAATCGACCTCGAGGATCTCGTAGACGACCCTACCGAACTCTGTACCCTCTTCGAAAACGAACGCGCCGCCAAGACATACTGGATGACCGTTGCTCTAGCTTATGCTAAACAACACAAGATCGACCATGCAATCGAGATGCTCCAGCGTGGTGGCAGTGCCATCCAAAGCAACAGTTCCAACCCGCGCGATAAAGTCAGCATGATCTGTTGTCTATGTTGGATGTATCTATGGAAGAGCAGAGAGGCTCCTCGTGTTGCGCCTGAGGGTACCTCTTTGTCTGAGGCCAAGACCAAAGAGTATTATCTTCAACTCGCGACATCCTCCCTGAACGACGCCGCCCGGCTCAATCCATCTTTCCCACCTATCTTCCTCGCCCGTGGTGTTCTTCTACTTCTACGGTCCTCCCTACAAGCACCGTCCAAAACTGCTGGAGGAATTGGCTCCGAGAAGCATGAGCTCCTGAAGACTGCTGTGAAGTCCTTCGATGACGCCCTTCGAGTTTCTCAAGGAAAGAATATGCTTGCGCTGATGGGAAAAGCTCGTGCTTTGTTCTCAATGCACAAATACCCCGACTCGCTAGCAATCTATCAAGATGTTCTTCAAAAAATGCCCGACTTGGTTGACCCAGATCCTCGAATCGGCATTGGTTGCTGTTTTTGGCAACTCGGCTTCAAGGACGATGCTAAGATGGCCTGGGAGAGATGCATTGAGATCAACCCTAACTCTAAGGTTGCCAACATCCTGCTCGGCCTTTACTACCTGGATGCGAGTGGCCATGTACCGGTCAACAGCGACGAATTCCTGAAACTTTACAAGAAAGCCATGACCGAATACACACAGAAGTCCTTTAAGCTTGACAAGGATCTTCCCCTTACCTGCTCTACTTTTGCTGGCTACTTCTTATCCAGAAAGGCGTGGGATAATGCAGATAAACTCGCACATAAAGCTATTCAGTATACAGATGTCAATGCCATCGCCAGCGATGGTTGGTATTTGCTTGCGAGAAAGGAGCACTATGCAGGTGACACTGAGCGTGCGACCGATTACTATCGCCGTGCCGATGAAGCACGAGGAGGTACTGAGACAGGCTACCTTCCTGCAAAGTTCGGCGTTGCCCAGCTCTCGGTACTGAAGAACGATCTCGGAGAAGCCAAACTTCGACTTGAAAAGATGATCCAACAGTCTAAGAATCATGAGGCCATGATTCTTCTGGGTACACTGTACGCCGAAGAAGTCTTCGCTAATCAGGTTAACGACAGCAAGGAAGACAAGTCTGCTGAACTTAAGAAGGCCATCACACTCCTTGAAGGCGTGCGAAATGCTTGGAAGGACCCCAAAAAGACGTTGTCGCCAGATGCCTCGGTCCTCCTCAACTTGGCGCGCCTGTATGAGACAGACCAGCCCGACAAGGCTCTTCAGTGCTTGCAGCAAGTAGAGCAGTTGGAGCTGGACCAGGTTCACGACTCCGAACGACCCGAAGACGTTACAGATGCGGCTGAGATCAAGGCTGCACTTCGGAAGTCGTTGCCCCCCCAGTTACTAAACAACATCGGCTGCTTCCACTCACAAGCTGAAAAACATGAGCTTGCCAGCGACATGTTCGAGGCCGCACTAGGCGCTTGCATGAAGATTGGCGAGAAGGACCCCGAGATGGACACTGATGCATTGGTATCCACAATCAGCTTCAATCTCGCACGAAGCTACGAGTCCCGAGGCCTTACGGACAAGGCTGTCGAGGTATACGAAGGCCTCCTAGCCCGCCACGATGACTACACGGATGCTCGCGCCAGGCTTGCTTATATTAAGCTTAGAAAGAACCCTAACAAGGAGGGCCCCGATGCCGTTGCTAAGCTATATCAAGAGAACAACACTGACCTCGAAGTCCGCGCTCTCTATGGCTGGTATCTTGGCAGAGTTCACTCAAGGAAGCGGCCTACCAACCTTGGCGAGGACCCTGAATTTCGTCACTTCAAGCACACTTTACAAAACTATGATAAGCATGATAGGCACGCTCTGGTTGGCATGGGTAACCTGTATCTTATGCAAGCACGAGAGATGCGCCGCGAGTCGGAATCAGAGAAGCAAAAGCGAAGCGCAACGTATAGCAAAGCTGTCGAGTTTTTCGAGAAGGCTCTATCACTGGATCCAAAAAACGCATATGCTGCACAAGGCGTCGCCATTGCACTCGTGGAAGATAAGAAGGACTACAAGTCTGCACTGGGTATCTTCAACAAGGTCCGAGAAACTATCAGGGACTCCCATCTTTACGTTAATCTGGGACACATCTATGCCGAGCTCAGACAATACTCAAAGGCAATTGAGCACTATGAGATTGCCCTTTCCAGAGATGGTAAGGCCAATGATCCAACAATTCTCGCGTGTTTGGGCCGAACATGGCTGAACCGTGGCCGAGCGGAGCGTGATGTAGATGGATACATCAAGGCACTTGATTGTGCTGAAAAGGTACGATTGCTCTTTCATATCTGACGTTTGGTTGATGCTGACTACAAATTACTAGGCTCTTGAAGTCGCCCCTGAGCAGGTGCATTATAAATTTAACGTTGCTTTTGTGCAGATTCAGCTTGTCACAATGGTCCAAGGATTACCAGAGAACAAGAGATCCACAGAGCAGCTGGAGAAGGTGGCCAAGGGTCTCGAGGCTGCTATCACTTCGCTAGATGAGATTGCAGCCCACCCTCAGACTCCTTATCCCAAGAACGACGTCGAGCAGCGAGCCAATATGGCTCGTAACACGTTGCGTAAGCAGCTTGAGCGAGCCATTGGTAAGCAAAAGGAATGGGAAGAGAAGAACAAGGAGAAGATCCAGGCAGCCAAGGAGCAGCGGGAGGCTGAGCTCAGACGCCGCGAAGAGGAACGTCAAAGAATTTTGGACCAAGAAAAAGAACGACAAGACAAGATCAAGAAGGAGCGTGAAGAAATCGCCGCACGGGATAGACTTTTGGCCGAGAAGCGCGCTGAGGAGGAGCGGACTCGCGCTGAGGCTGAAATGACGACTGATAGCGAGACGGGAGAAAAGGTCAAGCGGAAGCGAAAGACGGCTCCTAGAGCCTCAGGAGAACCCAGGCCCAAACGCGCAGGAGCAAAGAAGAAGAAGAAGAGTGACCGTCAAGATGACGAATCTGAAGAAGAGGAAGAACGTACCAAGAAACGTCGCCGCCTCACAAAGAAGGAGTCAGCCAAGTTCAAGTCGGCTGAGATTGTTGTTGATAGCGACGAGGAGAACGAGAATGATGATGATGAACTTGAGCGTGCTGAGAGAAACATTGATAGGGAAGAAACTCCTCTGTCTGAGGCTGACGAGAAGGTTGTCGAGGATGACAAGATGGATGTTGATGATGGGGCTGACCAGGGAGGCGATGATGACGACGATGACGATGAAATCGCTCCGCGCCAACAGCACAAGCGAGCTCGTCGTGGGCGTGTCGTCGATAGCGATGAGGATAATGAGGATGATGATGCTCTTGCGCGAGCGTCTGGAGATGAAGGTGACGAGTCTCGTCCTGCGGCAGATACTAGTATGGCTGACGCAGACGACGAGGAGTAGAACAAGAAGTCGGTGATTGAGGATGTCACTTGGCTAATATACGCTGAAAAAAGCTTACCTAGGTTGGGAGTATTTGTATCATAAGTTAGATAGGTGGATTTTTATCACGGCATACGGGTGAATGGAAAGCGTGTTTATATCAAGTTAAGTTTTAACCTATTGCATACCTCTACAGACAAGGTCTTTGAAATTAACATTGACAAGTTGTAGTATATGATTAACGTGAATTTACATTTCTTCGCGTCGCATAATTCCTCAACATCTTTTTCGACGATGTGCTCTTCCTCCACAGCCCAGTTCTGCCTGGCTTTAGACCTATGTATCCTCCCATCTCTTCCAGATTTCATTTTCTATATAACTGAGTTTTACATCGCTATCAACAATTGCCTTCCCATTTCCTAGGCGGGAAAATGATATGGGCCGCCAAGCTCAAGTAATCTACATGTTTAGAAGGCAAAAACCTGGTCAACAAGCTTGCTAACTGGGCGGGCCTTCTTGAAACCAAGGCTCTCTGTGGCCTTCTTGAGACCGCTAATCATGGGAGGAGGGCCACAGAGAAGGATCTTGACATCATCTGCAGGCTTGGGAAGGTATTTCTAAATCGTGGTGAGTTAGTTGAAACTACAGAGCAGGAAAACTGAGAGCTTACGTCGATCATGTCGGCAGTGACGTAGCCAACGCCACCAGTCCAGCCCTCCGGAGGCTTGTCGAGAACATAGTGAACGCGAATGTTGGAGTCCTGCGCAGCGAGAGCGTCGAGGTCCTCCTTGAGTAGAATGTCCTGGGGAGTGACATTGGCGAAAATGAGGTCGACTTGGGTCTTGTCTCCAGCATCTCGGCCACGAACAATAGCACGGATGACCTGGAGCATAGGAGTAATTCCAGTACCGCCAGCAATCATACCAAAGTGTCGGACCATGTTGGGAGTGTAGACGAAAGCACCCTTGGGCCCCCGGACCTTGATGGTCTGGCCGACAGTGAGAGAGGCCATGTGCTTGGAGATGTTGCCCTGAGGGTAGGACTTGATCAGGAGGTCGACGTGGCCGGGCTGGTGGTCACCAGAGATGGGAGTGTAAGAGCGGACAATCTCCTTGGTAGTGCCATCAGGTTGGGGACAAGGGGCACCGATCGAAATATGTTGACCGATAGGAAGACCGAGAATGTGCTTGGGGCTGGGTAACTTGAAGCGGTAACTTTGGAAGTCAGTATGCTGAGCAGAGTGTGATTGAATCAGTGGGCGTATTGGCAGCTTACATGGCAACATTGTGGGAAACGATGGTCTTCTCCTCAAGCTCGAAGTCCTGGAAGACATCGGGCTTAAGAGTCTTCTTGACTTCTACAATTCGCCCAGTTAGTTGGCGTTGACGCTGGTGGGAGTCAGTCTAAATTTGGGATAACTTACGGAAGGCCATGTAGTTGTAAATGCCGAATGCGACGGCGATAAGCGCAGCGTAAGGAGTCCATTCCTTCTTGACAATCAGAGTGCCAACGATGAGGAGCAGACCCGGCATGTAGACATAATCGATGTAGTGCCTCGCAAAAAGCGAGTTGTTGTCGCCGGGAGAGGACATGGTGGAGCTTTTGAGTTCCCCGCCTTAGGAGCTTATTTGTTTGTTGCTCTTTCTTGGTTTGCTTCAGTAATTGAACCTCGCAAGAGTGCTCTTGTGAGGTTACAGGGAAGTGCTTATATACCCCAATCCAGGCGAGAGAGGCGAGAGGTGGGTTTTTAGGTGCTTCTGCTTTTGCGGGGTGCAAAAGAAAGCTGAGGCCTTTGGCGGTTTAAAGGAAGAGGAGGAGGGGGAGCTCTTGCAGTTTGAAAAATGGAAACCGAAGGCCGATTTCCGAAATCGCTCATGGCTGAGGGAAGATTTTGCTGGTTTAGGAAGGCGGTCAGACGGCGGGGACGGTGTAGCGGTCGAAGATACCGATTGATGGTGAAGACTGGTTGAGTGTTGTGAGACTTGATTGGCTGTTACCCCAGACTATGCCTTTGATTCCAATTGCAGATTATGGCGGGGTAGTTTCCTCGGAATTCGATTGTTATGAGCCGTAAGTGTTGAATATAGATAGGTATGGGAGTGACGGTTTTATATAAGATACCTACCTGCCTAGGTAAGGTAGCTTGAGTATGGCATGCTTCACCAGCCCTTGTTGCAGATCAATCCGCCATCAATCGATAAACGACGGCAAAGCTCACCCAATACAAGTCTAGCGTGGACCATGCAGCTCTCTTCTGGGGATCTTCCTCGGACCTGAAATGGCCGCCACAACTACCGTGCCTCGGAGAGCTTCATCCCAGATTGAGGGGCTGGATAGGTAGGGACCTGTTGTCTTCATGCCTGAATTGAGGGAATACGTTCATCGTTTAGTATGAAAGCCAGTCTCCACATATCTAGACGATTCTGGCATGTACATTGGCACGATTATAACACTGCAGCACTTTGTCATGAGCCTATGAAATGAGAACCCAACTTTTAATGTGTCCTATGAGACAGCTCATATAATTCAGAAAGAATTTTCTTTCGAGTATGAGATTTATCAAGTTGGGCTTCTTGAAGGTTGCCGAGTTCTTCTACACACCCAAGCATCCATGTAAAGATGGCTCGATACATTATTAGGTCCTGTGGCTCGGTACTCAGCACTGAGTCTCGGACCATCAAGAATAACTTGCAAGAAGAAGAAACGGCATCTTACTACGAGTCGGTTTTAAATAAGCATTCCCTTGGAAATGTTTAGAATTGGCAATTTCTACCGACACAACGACAGTCAAAGCGGTACGTAAGGCCTCTCGTTGAGCCTCAGAGGTTTTTGTTGTCGCAAATTCTGAAGTTACATCACCTTCATAGTTTGCATATCTTCGTGGATACTTGCAATATCAAGTAGAATTCCACAGAGAGTCATATAGGCAACATTAATGAATTCTGGGAGCTGTATTAGTCCATATATTATTTGTTGTTTGACACTGGTAACCAGCCTTCCGTTCGTAATACCGCGGTTCTGAACTGATTTCCAAAATCACATTGAAGGAAGTCACTTAAGAAAGTCAATAGTAGAAACCCTAGAAACAATAAGTAGCTCGGAGTTCGTAGTTCTCGGGCTTGATAGCGTCTTCGGGGGAAGCTTTTCTCAATTGGTATAATATAGGTAGGTAGGTACCTAGGTAGTATGATATAGATCATGCTCGATTACACCTAGGTACCTACGCGGGTTCTGGGACATCAACTAATCACACTGAAGCCAGGCTGAAGCCTTAAAATCAGGATTGCTATAGCACAGCTTTGGCTTTAGTGTGACTCGGGATTATTATAGCAGGGAATATCAATGAATAAAGGAGATATTATGTCTTGATAGTATTAAAGAGAGTTAGGATGTTATAAGTGTTGCTTGATTGACTGATCTTGCCTTCTAAAATGATTTCTTTTGGTTCTGGCTATCTGAGGCAAGAGATGCCGGGTAGCCCTCAAAGACTTCTAATTTACAAACAGTGATAGATTGGCGTGTTGGTTCCATTGACGATCTGTCTCAATCTGAACTCTAAATCGCCATGGCCCATGTGCAACAAGCTCATGATATTTCTCAAACAATATCCGCGCGTCCTTATGAATTCCAGTTAAGCGGTCAATGGGATATGGCGGTTGAGATATCCACATACGAAGTTACCACGATGGAATAGTGCCATGGCTCAGGTAAATGATGGAAGCCGTCGACTTTTATTAGTTTGGTCCCTGAATTTATGTAGCGCAGTAATTGTCCGTGAAGCATGGGTATTAGTGGGGGCGTTGCTTTTCTTAGAGCATCTTTGAGACGGCGCCTTTCGTATCGAGCATCAACCCACATGACATGATCCATGAACTGCTGCGCAAACTGCAGCACATACAAGTCCTCAAGGGTCTGTGGACATGGGGCCTCTATGGATGGAGAACTACAGTACAACCTAGCTTCTGCAAGTGCAGACCCAATACGACCGCTGCAGTGCCGCACCGGTACTCACGGAGTCGCCGACTATTGGTCTGAGGTGAAGGTGATTTTGTTGACAATCTTCCAGATATTGCCGGATAATCACAGTTTCATCACGAGATGCCACGCTGCTCAGCGTCAGATTGAAGGGGCTCGCCAACGGTAGATGGCGAGCTTTATCATATATTGCAAGATATGGCCAAGCACAATGCTGATGCTGGGTCACCCAGATACCCAAGCACCAGTCTCAGCCTCAGCCTCAGCCCCATCTCCTGTGCCATGGCGCAAATCCTTTAAAGATGATTGAGACAGGAAGTTCGAGAACAGCCCATCCCTTAGGGACAAACCGATGGGAGCCTTGTTCTGAATGAGGACGCCGCGTGTCTAGCGGGGTGGCTTGGACACACGCCAATCGCGAGCTCCTGATGTCCTTTCGAGCTTTGCGCATTGAATACAGTAGCGACTGACACAGGTTGCAAAAGCTCGTACGACGATGCGGCGTCCGGCAACGGCAGAATTGGATCATGCAGAGAACAAGTTCTATCCTGCATGAGATCCTCTTGGAGTGCACGACAGTCGGGAGAAAAGAAGCATAGTCATAAGTAACACGAGATCACTAAATACGATGTTTATATGTCAAAAGATCAAAGCTCTGGTCTGGTGGCTGAACCAGAGCTGGAGAAACGGACGGGCCCCCCTCCTGACTTGCGAGTACAGTACAGTACAAGCGTAGAAGCCGCATTTTATACGTTGAATCTCGTGGCTATAATGAGTTGAAGCTTGGCTTGAAAGAAAAGGAGGTTTTCGGAGGGTGGTTGAAGAATGAAGACAGCAGAGAGGAGTAACAATCAGCCAGCTATCGTAACACAGTATGATGATGGGTAGTCTAGGGCTCAGAATAACGTGCGCTTATCGACCACGGCAGCTGAAAGCAAGCCTGAAAGCCTGAAACGAGAATTTGATGAAGTTGGCCGTGGCAGGTCAGGGTACCCCGCGCAGTTAATGATTGGCCCTGTCGGGAACAAAATCAACTTTGGATGGATTCAAGAGCCGAAATAATGATGGGTTTCAGCATCATCATAGTCCATCATGACCACCCATTGCCCGTCATGGCACGTCTTGTTCTTGGAAGAGTGACCACCAAAACTCTCCACGTATGGCACTGCACTGTAGTACGTAGAGTAAGATATGCATAAGAAAAGTCTTTTTACCTGTTTCTGTTTCCATCTCTGTCTCTGTTTATCTGTAGCCAGTTCCAAAACTTTGGACCACGCCATCCACAACCACCACGCACGTACGCCTTGATTCTTTCTGGTCCTTGAGTGCCAGGCCCGGGTCCCCCTTGGCATTTTCCTGCGGCCATAATCAGCCGAGGGCCAGTAACCGCAGAGTGACGAGTGTGCATCCTTGGGTTGGTTCATTCAATTGGCTTTTCCAATCGAGATCTAATCTACAACGCGTTAGTCCTTGTTTGTGCTGGGCAAAAGAAGTCCGCTTTGCAGGGATTTCCTCTTGCGGGATTGAGTTACTGTACCACGCCAAGTCCAGGTCGAGATGAGGAGGCTTTTTAGTTTCAAGTGCCCGCCCAAGGCCGCCGTTGGAGATTCGCTCCCCTAGGTACCTAGGTAGACATGAATCCAGTGGAGCTTTGGCTGTTTGACCTATATACACAGACAGATCCATGGTGGCCCTCCACTAAAAAACCCTGGCCGCATCGGTCCTTATGACGACGACAATTGATGTGAGATCCATCCTCGACCTCAGACCATCCACATCCACATCCACGTCCATGCCATTTCCATAGTTAGATGGGCGTTTTTCTCTGCTCTTCCATTTTCCTTCTTTTTATTTCCTTCTAATTTTTGGCTTTGAACTTTTCCCTTTGAATTAATCCTCGTCAGAACACTCCCCTTTTTTGCTCATTCATCCCTCCTTTTCTTTGATTAGTGGCCAAGACTTTCATCCCATTGTTATTCAAACCTACTCCTCTCTCCTTGGCCTGTGGCCAAAGGCACCCATTATCACCACTCGAGGTGGCCCTGTCTTATCATCTTTCTCTGCTTTTCTTTCGTCCTTCGAAGATCCCGCCCACGACTTTGTCTCTCGTTCCTCTTTCCCCTTCGTCGTCTCCGGGATCACCGGATCAGAAACTTATACGCACCTCGTATCGTTGAAGGCTCTCAAGCCTTGACAATTTTTTATCTTACATTGTGTTGCTGGGCATCGGCTCTGCTCCGAATTCTCGTGCTTGGCAGTCTCTCAGCATGCCTGCGGTTATGATCTAGATCTCACATGCTCGGCCTCACGACGTCATCTTGAATATTGGTCTCATCAAAGCCATTGATTCATTCCCTCGCCGCCGATCAACCGACCGAAACCCAAACTCTCACCGTGATATCTCGCTGCCCTCTTACACGCTCTATCTGTGTTCCTTCTTGCTTCTGCCTTTGCATCTATTCCTCTTTCAAGGAGCCTTGTCTTGCGTGACTGTCTGCAGTATCTGTATCCACAGTATCAAGTACACCTCTGGTCAGATTGAACTAGTTGTATGGCATTCGGCCTCTAAGCACATTCCTCGACCATTCTCCAACAACCCTTTACTGCCACCGAACCCAAAATTTTGACATCAACGAATCGACGATAACCGCACCCACATCCCCCTCTGATTCTGACTCTGACAGCATCGCATGCAGGGGGCTCCTTTGACCTTGATTCGTTCAATCTTCTGCAACATTGCATGGCAGCCGAATGAACTGAGACATCTTGACGTCGAGAAGACCCTGTCACCAGTCTCCACGGTTTCCATCTGCATTTCGTTTTCGGCGTCTTTACAGGGAGTTCTCATTTGTTTTCAACTCGAAAGTTTGGTGTCGTGCGCATCTCCCCTGGCGGCATGCTTGTCACCTATACATATTGAACGCTTCTCTATCTATGCTGATTTGGGGAGCTGCAATTATCAAGCCTCGAAAGCCACCAACGATCTTGGTTTGACCTCAACCACGAGCTTGTCAAGATGAATTCCGAGAAGTGGAAGAGGAGGACGCTTCCAACCCTCAAGACAACACCCCCTGTACCGATTCCCAACGATGGAAACAAGGGATTCGATAACATCGATGGAAAGAAGCCACGCGTCTTCTCAAAGGCACTTCGTTCCCTCAGCAATTCCTCGATGGAATCAATGTCGCAAAGCCCATCTCGAAGCTCTTCCTCAATACGACGACTACAGAAGACCCACTCCGGTTCGGGGTCCATGATTGATAGAATACACCGTCGAGTATCGATAGCCTCACCAATGAGCGCATCCGCTCCCGAATTTGCTTCAGTTACCCCCGAAGTCCCTTATTCATCGATGGAAGTTATTCAATTCGGACCACTCAAGACTGATATTACGCTCCTTAAAGCTCGTGCTGAATATCTGGTTCTTACGGATACCTATCTGATCAAATTTGGAAGTGTTGAAGGGGCAAGAGCTGCATTCCCACAGATCAAGTCCGGCGATGGAACGTTGAAACCACACAGTGCTCACCATAGTACTCATAAATCTTCATCCGATGTGCGGATTGAAATACCTCTGCGTTGCATCGTCGGTGTCTTCAATGAAGAAGGCTCAAGTCCTCGATTCGGTGTTGAAATCTGGTGGTTCTCCCAGTGGCCTAAGCTAGCATACTCCAAGGCGCATTTATTCTTTATGTTGCCCAAGGATCGTGACGACTGGTTGGCTAGCATTCAACAGGCTTGTAGGATGAGCCATCGACGAGCTCCATCTCCGTCTTTGATACCTGGCAACTTGAAAGCGAGAATCAACCATATTGTGGAAACCGCGGAACCTGACTCCAATGCCAACACCTCCAAGATATTGACGTTCCCCGTGGTCAAACGCACAATAGGCGCACCTCAGAAGACCAATTCCGGTGAAGAGTCTCAACATTATGTGGATGGCTCATCTTTCTACATCGTCATTGGACCAGCGATGCTGTACTTCCTTGAGGTCCTCAAGGCAGATTATGCAACTACCCCTGGTGACCTGCGTGTAAAGGTTCAATCTTATGGTACAGTTTCACTCATCCGATTTCGAGCATCTGTCGCGTCACACGAACAGCGATTTGTGATGAGCTTCCGGTAAGTCACACCAGACTACACTCGAATACACCGTGTGCTAACTCAGCCCAGGTTACCACTCGGCCGTGAAAACCGGCTTGAGCTTGCCAGTGTCCATTACAGGCATGTCATTGAGGCCATGACCAAGGTTGACCGCGAGTTGAAACCTATGTGGCCACAGCATTTGCAGAAGGCTATTTTCGATATCAAAGGTCTCCCTCCGCCACTTCAACTGACGTCCGGAAATGATCTGGGGGGGCTTGAGCGCAGCCTACACGCGTACTGTGCCGCTTTTAAGGTCCAGGTTCCAAGATGGACGATTGAATGGAACACGCCCTCTCAGCCAGCATTTCGCTTACTGCCTCCTGGTGCACAGCCATACTCTACATTGCAACTACTTGCACTATTTCGAGCACTACGTTACAACAGCTACTTCAAAGAGCTCTCTTTCCGAAACATTGACTTATCTGGTATCGCTGGAAAGAAGGATTATTCCCATTTCGGCGATACCATCGCCTACACGTCCTTGAACGGTGTCAAGATTTCTGAAGAGCATTACGACATTCTTATGCAGTCCTCTGTTCTCAGTCAGGAGATGCACGCTTTGGCGTTCTCATCCGAATCGATCCGCAGCATGGATTTGAGGAATATCCTGGGCCCGCGAAGCACCATTGGTCGCTCAAAGGATCCCGAGGGGGCCAGGAGAGTCAGCTCTGAGGTTCTGCGACCTATTTTACTGTTACTGAAGCGTCAGGCGTGTCTTTGTCACAGCATCGCCATGTCTGGCAATCTCATTGCACCAAATGACATCGAGGAGCTCGCCAACCTACTCGTCCTTGACGAAGTGTACATAAAGAAACTTGATCTATCCAATTGTGGACTGGGCGATGAAGGCCTTACTACTCTCTGGACTGGTATCCCAGGACAAGGCGCTCACCTTCAACATATTGACACATCTGAGAATCAGGGTACGGTGAAGTTTGAAACTATCCGAGACTCACTCAGCCAACTTCAGGCTATAAGAAAGCTGAATATTGCTGGCAACACTCGAATTCCGCTCGATGTTCCTTTGTTTGAGGACTATGTGTTGAATTCATGGAATCTGGAGGAGCTTGACCTATCCGGGATCGTTGTAAGTGGGCACATGTTTGATGGCTTGATCAGGACTAACATAGTCTAAATAGCTCAATGGTCCGACTGTTGACATTCTAACCGGGTATCTGGCATCGCAGAGCTCTGAAAATCTCAGGGTCCTTCGCCTGAGTAAATGTGGTCTAAGTGGTGCTCAAATAGCCCAAATGTTCTATGCTATGGGCCAGGCTCGACAAATCATATTTTACATCAATGGCAATCGCCTGGACGAGGGGATCGATGACTTATGTGCTATCATTAGCGAATGTTTTGGCCCTTGGGGCCTTTTCGTGCAGATGGTTGAGTTTGCTTTGGAAGCCAACTACATCAAACTTCTAAAGGCATTGACTATTAACCGAACAATCGAGTGCCTCAGTCTTGCTGGTACTGCTACCCCTGACTCAGCCAGCGAAACAGCATGCAGAGCACTTTCGGACCTTTTTTCTCAGAACCACACGATTAGATTCCTCGATCTTTCTGGATTTGATGCCAAGCTGGACGAAGGTCGACTTGGACCGGGCTTCTCAAAAGCCCTCGGTGGTCTTCGATCTAATACACGGCTTGAGCACTTACGTGTGCGAAGTCAAATGTTAAACGTGAATATTGGAGACCTGGCTGAAGCCATTTCTACCAATACAACCCTCCATAGTCTCGACTGTGAGGGCAACGATTTCAACCTTTCTAATTTTAGACATTTGGTGCGACATTTGAGCGACAGTACCACAATTCGCTACTTCTCGGCTTTCTCAGATCGCGATCTCGCCCAAACTATACACAAATCGGTAGACGCCGCTGTGGCAACGGCAGCCTCCGCACGCAGACAGTCCATGATCTCTAAACTGCGGCATGAAAAAGTCCCCCAAGGTATCAACGAACCTCTTGCACAGCAGTTGCGAGATGGTTGGGAGGACGCAGTGAAGACACAGCAAGAGGTTCTGGAGAGGAATCAACTCTTATTTGAGGAGGGCGAAGATGGTCGCTACGACTCGGGTCAAGACGGGTTCTTGCTTTGCGATGGCGAAGAGGACTTCTCCAAAGCATTTGGAGGGCTGGCGCTGAGAGCATTTGAGTCCAAGAGGGCTATGAGTCGCCGCGCATCCAACCCTTACCTGAACAATAAGAGAGCCAGCATGATCTCGCTGGGCCCAGCTCGTCTGGTCAGCGCTGAGCCAGGCGCTAGAGTGACTAGGTCTTGGTCAAGATCATACTCAATCGTCTCAAGCGAGGGGGGTGTCAGCGCAGCAGAGAGCCCAAGCACTGGATCAGCTATTCCTACACCTCCTGAGCCTGAGAGCCCAGTTGAAAAGGAGTATCTGGTGGGAAACCAGCAAGACGGGAACGAAGAAACTCTGGATTATGAATACAACTTCGCAGATCCTCAAGACACAGACTTTGGACTGGAACTCCGAGCTCATAGACGATTCTGGAGCGACGAGGCTGGCTGTATCGAGGAAGAAGAACATGGAGTGCAGCTTGACGAACGGCACACGTGAGATGAGAACAATGAGCTTTAATGGGCAATATGTGCGAAGAACATAGCATTGTGGGCGACTCCCATCCGATCATTCCGGGGCTCTTTTGTTAATTGTTACTTGGCATTTGCGACATGGAAGCAGGCGTTGATGGCTTTTGATATTCTTGTTGACGGCTTCTTTCAATATTTTTTTTTTGCCGTATAAGTTACTCTTGATACCCTTCGCTAGTTTTAGTTTCTAGATAAGTCGAATTCAATATCATACATTAGATTAGCATGGCTATAATCAAGCTTGATACACTGATGCTGTGTCTAAGTCACCGTCGTCGTGTTGCATATGCCAGTATCCGTGATAATCCAATAAGCGTAATGAATTCGAGCAAGGCACCTTGGGAAATGGCCGCCAATCCTTGTCTCTTCCAGGAGAAAGTCTGAGCCACCTCAATTTGCTTTGGGCTTCCATTCCCCTGACAAAGCCCACCAATGCCTTGGCAGGCCACTAGAAGCGCTCCAGCTTCGTCTCCATGGGGGGACGCCTCCACTAGAAACCAACAACAACCTGCCTGCGCCCAAGACTGCGGCGCTCGTCATCACATACGAAGTCATTCACTCTCACTCCTCCATCATCACATTTCGTGGATGCCCTCTGTCCACCACTCCACGATTACCACCCGAGGGCCTTACAGTCCTTTGATATTCTATTTCTCATCGTTTTACTGCATTTCTTTTTTAGCTTAAGCTTCTTCCACAGGAGCTTCTACGCTCCAGAGAGCATCTCGGTTCCTCGCGACCCCCCGAATTTAGCGCCTTGAACGAGTTCTCGTACGTGGTCTCGGGAATAGGAACCAACCCGCAATGTATTCCAACTCGAACGCCTTTCTAGGTGGTAATAGCCAGCGACCTGGTGGCCAGCAGCAGCAATATGGCGGAGGATCATTTGGCAACATGGGCGCTGGACAGCAGCAGCCCGGCCAACCCAGTCCCTTTGCGCCTCAACCTACAGGCTTTGGACAAGCTCCTCTGCAACAGCAGTATACGGGCTTCCCAATGCAGGGCCAGGGACTTCAGCCGCAACAGCCCCTTCAGCAACAGTTCACGGGTTTCCCAGGACAACAACAGCAGCCTCAGCAGCAGCAAAGCTTCCAGACTGGTGCTCCCACGATGCCGACAATTCCGCCTCAGTTCCAGCAGCAGTTCCAGCAGCAGCCGACTAACTTCTCTGCCTCACCCCAGCAAGCTTTTGGGCCGTCTAACCCGCCTCCTGCGCCGATAAAGCCACAGGCTACTGGTTTCACAGAAATGGCTGCGTCCTTCCAAACCAGTGGTAGTGCAAAGCCGAGAGGTCGAAGACAGGAAAAGTCGCAGCCTAACAAAATCCCCAACATCCGACTATCCTTCATCACAGCACAGGACCAAGCCAAGTTCGAAACTCTGTTCAAGTCAGCTGTAGGAGATGCTGGTATGACAATGTCGGGAGAGAAGGCTCGCGATCTGCTGATGCGGTCAAGACTCGATGGCGACTCTCTGTCACATATTTGGTAAGAATTGCTCTTCCGGCATACTGCTTATAGCTTGTTCCCCTAATACTAACATAGTCCAGGACTCTTGCTGATACCACCCGTGCCGGCCAGCTCTACTTCCCCGAATTCGCGCTCGCCATGTATCTGTGCAACTTGAAGCTTACTGGCAAGCAGCTGCCGCCTAACCTACCCGAAAACATCAAAAATGAGGTTTCAAGCATGGTGGATATCATTAGCTTCAGCGTTGTCGACGACAGTGCCCCTACGGCCGGTTCTTCCTCTGCTCCTGATATCAGAACCAATACTGCGACCCCCCCAACCATCCAGCAGCCTCAGCCTCAGCCTCAAGCTTCGAACGCGCAGCTACTTCAAGCGCAGATGACAGGATTCCCTGGGCAGCAGACAGGATTTGGCCAGCAACAAGGTTTGCAAAGCCAGCAGACTGGCTTCCCTGGCGTGCAGAACAACCCCCAAGCTACCGGCTACAATGGTCCCCGGCCTCCCATGCCTCCTATGCCTACAGGCTTTGGTCAATCGCTCACTCCTGGATCCGCGGGTGGTATGGCTGCTCCTCTGAACGCCCAGCCTACAGGACGGCCCGGTCAATGGGGTCTTGTTAATGCTCCTTCTACCGGTCTGCCCAACATTGATGCTCTCCAAGCTCAGATGATGCCTCAACAGGGCCGAGAGGCTGGAAACTTCACCACCCAGGGCCTCCAAGGAAACGCCGTTATCCCCTGGGCGATCACTAAGGAAGAGAAGACCCGATACGATTCTCTTTTTAAGGCTTGGGATGGACTTAGCAAAGGCTTCATTGGTGGTGACCAGGCTATTGAGATCTTTGGTCAGAGTGGTCTTGAGAAACCTGATCTTGAGCGGGTGTGGACTTTGGCTGATCACGGTAACAAGGGACGTCTAGATCTTGACGAATTTGCCGTTGCCATGCATTTGATTTACAGAAAGCTGAACGGTTACCCGTTGCCCAGCAACCTTCCTCCTGAGCTTGTTCCTCCTTCAACTCGAAATTTCAGTCAATCCATCGGTACCCTCAAGTCGATGCTTCACGACGAGTCCGAATTCCGAACCAAGTCTGGTGCCGCTCTGTTGCCCCAGAAAACAGGTGTAAGCTACATGAAGAACCGCTCATTCAGGGGGGCGCCCGCCGGCGCCGTTGCCGGCCGAAAGGATGCCACGGTCTTCAAAAACGATGATGAGCAGTTTGGATATAGATCGAGCGCTCGTCGCAGGGTTGGCAACAACTCCCCACGACCCGAATCTCCAGCTTCTGTTGCTTCAAACGATGACTTGACCTTGGACCAGCTCAAGAAGAAGATTAAAGAGAAGGAGGTTCTTTTGGATGCTATGGATTTCGCTGATGAGAAGAACCATGAAGAAGATGACATCCTCGACCGTCGCGATCGACGTGAGGCTGATGAACTCTATCGCCGCATTCGTCGCATCCAAGAGGATATTGATTCTCATCCTGATGCTGCCCTTATAAGCGGAGATTCTGAGGCTGAGCGAAGGGCTCTCAAGCGCCAACTTCAGAATCTCACCGATAAGGTTCCTGAGCTTGCTTCGCAGGTTCGGAGGACCGAAAAGGCCATCATGGAAGCCAGATTGGAGCTGTTCCGTATCAAGGATGCCAAGGCTCACCCAAGTAGCGGTGCTCCTATCGTAGGAACTGGGCCTGGTGGTACAGTGACCGAGTCTGATCGTCTTAAGGCCAGGGCTAAGGCTATGATGCAACAGCGAACTGCTGCCCTGACTGGAAAGAAGGTTGATGTTGGCATGGAGGATCTCGACGCGCCCAAGCGACTTGAGGAGGAGAGCATCAGAGTCAAGAATGAAAAGGAGAGCAATGAGCGCATGGTCCGTGATGTTGAGGAAAGTGTTCGTGACTTTGCCCACGGCATTGAGGATAGCCTCAAGGAGGGTGGTCGTGATAACACCAGTGAGCACGAGAAACGCCGTTGGGAGGACGCACTTGGGGTAGAGGATGAGGTCCGTGATTTCATCTTCGATCTTCAGCGTGAAAGCCGCAGCTCTCGGGTTCGTGCCCAGGACAAGCGACCTGCCCGAACCTCGACACGCGTTGAGGAGACTCGACCAGGACGCGTCGCCAGTCCCCGAGTTGAGAGCCCTGTCTCCACCTCGCGCACTGCAACACCCCCCGCTGGAGGCTCATATTCCTCGTACAAGACCCCTGAGGAGCGGGCCGCTTTCATCAAGCAGCAGGCTGAGCAGCGTATGGCTGAGAGATTGGCTGCTCTGGGAATCAAGGCCCCAAGAAAGTCCGGCGAGACAGCGGCCCAGCGCATGGAACGTGAGCGCGCCGAGCGCGCCGCAAAGCTAAGACAAGCTGAGGAAGAGGATGCTCGTAGAGAGGCTGATCGCGAGGCTCGTCTAGCTGAAGAGCAGGGGATCCCACCTCCTGCACCTGAACAGCCCAAGGTGGAGACCAAGAAGCCCCCCCCTCCCCCAACTCGACACCGTGGTAAGCCAGAGGCTGATCAGGAGGCTGCCGCCAAGCAAGCCGAAGAAGAACGACTTGCCCGCGAACATGAGGAGCAGCAGCGCGAGACACAGCAGATGGTGTAAGTGCTTAATCACCCCATACTGACAATATACTTACCCATTTATAGGGAAGAGGCAAAGGAACAAGAGGATGAGCTTGCCAAGGAGCGTGAAGCCTCTGAGGCTCGTCTCAAAGCCCTCGAAGAGCAGGTGAGACAAGGTAAGCTCCGCAAGGAAGAGGAGAAGAAACGAAAGAAGGCTGCCATGGCTGAGGCCAAGGAAAAGGAGGCCAAGCTTGCCGCACGACGGGCTGAGATCGAGGCTGCCCGTCAGCGTGAGCTTGAGCTCCAGCGGCAACTTGAGGCTATGGAAGATGACGATAACTCATCATCTGATGAAGACGAAGGCCCTCAGCAGATCACCCCTCAGGCTTCTACACCTACTAAGAGTGACAGCCAAGTAGCCAGCCAGGAGCTGGACAAGAAGCCCTCACCGCCGCCTGCTTCTGAGGCTGTTTCGTCTCCTCTGCCCCCTCCAGCAGTTGTTACGTCACCGCCCAGTGAGACTGAGAGTAAGAACCCATTCTTCAGGATGATGTCTCAGTCAACCGACGGTACACCCGCCCCTGCTGCGCCGGCACCTTCTGCGACAAACCCTTTCCACAGAATGACCCAAAACCAGGAATCCAAGGCTCCCTCTGCTCCTGTCTCGCGTCGCCGTGCAGACACCGACGATTGGGGCTCTGACAATGATGATAAGGACGATGAGTCTGATGACGACCGGCCTGGTGGCGGAAACGCGGCCCAACTGGCCTCTATACTGTTTGGCACAATGGCACCTCCTCGTCCCCTATCTGCAGCTGGCAGGGAATCAGCAACAGCTAGCCCCGTCGCCGCGAGTGCCACGTCTCCCATCGCGCCTCCTCCTCCCCCAATGCCAAATACTGATTCCCCGGCCCCGATGACTTCTCCACCACCTCCTCCTGTGCTGGAAAGTGATGCGCCAAGTGCTCCTCCGCCACCGCCACCGATGCCATCAACTGGTGCACCTCCTCCTCCTCCACCTCCCCCTCCTCCATCTCCCGGCGATGCGCCTGCTCCTCCTTCCGGTGGTGGACGTCCAGCCGGTTTCTTGAGTGAGATTCAAATGGGCAAGGCCCTCAAGAAGACAACTACCAAAGACAGCAGTGCAGCAGCAGTGGCAGGACGAGTTTTGGAGTAAACCTTTTGGGTGCAGAACTTGAACAAGAAAGCAGACTATTGCTGAATATGAGGTGGGACCCGAGATAGGTGTGACGTTTAGCAAGGGGTGGAAGGCTATTTGTGAGGCACCTAAAGCTAGGTAGCTAGTTTATAATGTGCGTCTAGAATACGATTCGATCGTGGTTCTGGCTTTTTTTCAATATGGTATTGTGGTGCTTTGTTTTACTACAGTTTGTGGTGCTTGTATGATGAGAAACGTTGCGACTATGCTGCGAAGCAAGCCATGGGCGAAGCAGGGTGCCCTTCACGATAATGATTACTGTACAACGAGGTCTTGTGCTCCAACAGCCATGGGTTGATTCAGGATGACAACTGGAACAGGCTGCACCACGTTGGCGTTGAAAAAGTCTCAGTCAAGTCTCAAGCCCCTTTCACCAATTCACGGTGACAATGTCTTGGAATTCGGAGTTGACTCCGCACGACACTAATATGGATTTCAAGAAGGGAGTTTCAGCTTTGATAATGTTTGTAAAGTTGTAATCGGCATTACTCACACTGACGGGAACTACTGGCCAAATTGATGAGGCATGCAGTGAGGGACGGGAGGTAGTGTAAGTGGGCATATCAATTTAAATGAAACATGCCAAAGTTGGGATTCGACGAGGTGTAAGCATGCACAAGGTCAGTTGCGGTAAGTCAGAAAGCCGAGCCAGCGTTCTTGACAGGCTATCTCATTCCTTACGAGTCAATATGTCTTCTTAGACGAGATATGTGAAGGTATAGAGATCATTACATGTCCATCAGGGATGGTAGAAGTAGTTAGTTCAGTACCGGAGATGGGGCCGAGATATGCCGGAAGCTTGGTTGAGAAGACTATCGAGTTTTTCAGAGG
>JAADJG010000393.1:0-102724 GCA_012932025.1 Fusarium austroafricanum | reverse complement strand
GTAGTCCTCCATGGGGCGGCGAGGTGGCGATCGGTAACGAGCACGATCATCATAGTAATCTCGTCGAGGGCTACGGTCGCGATAACCGTAACCGCCGCCTCCTCGTGGACTGTAGCCGCGGGGAGGTCCGCGTCGGTCGTAATCATCCATGGGAGGAGGGTATGGGCGCCGTCCTGGGGAGCGGGATCGGCCGCGCTCGCGGGGAGGCATATCAGGCTGAGTCTGCGACACCATGTCAGATGATTCTTACGCAAAGATGGGGCTTCCTTGTCATACGTCAGCAACGCATTGGACTCGCTGTCCCTTAAACTCGCGCCCATCGAGCTTCTCTACAGCCGTTCTCAGATCTGCAGCAGTCTCGAATTCGACAAAACTAATTCATGTTAACACTAAGACGAATAAAACGTAAGAAACACAACTTACCCGCGGCCGTTCGAGTCGCGACCAGTCTCAGAGTAGACCACGTCCAGGCTAGACTGACGCGCAAAGTCTTTGAGGTCCTATTTCCAGAATCCACGTAAGTCGCTATCCAGGAAGGGGGAATGCCGGAAGTCCATGTAATCCACAAAATGATAGTGCAATCCGTCAAGTCAAGAACCAGGAAGCAAAACCGGGAGAGCGGGTGGAGGGGTTCCGTGGTAGTTGTCCCCTAGACCTAGTCCCGGTGCAGTACCAATGGGTCGAAACCAGAAAAACCAGAGATGCGCGCAAATCACAAAGGAAGGGTCCAGGGAATCCAGCGATGTGCAACGGGGAGAATGAACAGACCTGCCAAGAGGTATCGTTTGGAAGTCCCGTAATCTGCATTCGATGAGGGGTTCGACGAGGCCGTGGCGCGGTGCGCTCATGGTTGCCAAAACCGCCCTCGCGATGCCGGGAGCCGCGGGCGAACTGGACAGTGAGTCGTTCTCCCATGAAGTCGGAACCATCTTTCGAAGTCGCAAGTTAGCCAAGGAGGAGGGAAGCAGTACTGGTGATCTAGAGTGGTGACATACGGAAGGCTATGGAATATTATTAGCAAGTGTTTTGCAGTACAAGAGAGGAAGCAACATAACTAACCCGGTACAACATCACGAGCATCCATGGGGTCCTTGTATTCGATGAAACCGAAGCCGTTCATAAGCTTTACTTCAGTGATTTCTCCGGTGCCATGAGTCGCGAAGTGAGCCTCGACATCGGATTTGGTAGCTGTTGGGCAGCAGGTCAGTGGTTTGACTAGGAGCGTCAGGGCGATGAGTCCGGACCATTGCGAGGGAGGTTTCCCAAGTACAGCCGGGTGGCTGATACCTCCGTCATGTTGCCGATAGGAGGAGCGTTGGTTGTTAAGTAAAGTCAATCAAGAGAGGAATCCAGGCAGAATCAGATGGACGGATGAACAGAAATTGGAATATTCTTCAAGCCAGGGTAATTCCAGATGATGAGATGTCCAGAGCCAGGCCAGTTGCGCGATGGACCAAGAAAAGAGAGTCAAAACGCGGGGGTTTTGGTGGGTGGCGGGCTGTGGTGGTGATGATGATGGTTTGAAAAGCAAGCGACGTTGGTGGAGAGGAGAAAATAACATGGGCGCAAGCTAGACTTGACTAAACGCGACGGAATGGCTGGGGCAAAGGCGGGAGGTCATGGCAGAACGCCAGATCGAGAAGTGCCCCCGGATCCCACTAGCATATCTCGGGCGCAGAGGCTGCACTGCTTCGCTAGCGTCACATGCGAACGCTTTCGCCTGCATTAAACTTACACAGCGTTGCTGTAGCTTGCCCAGACTGGTAATTTCCGTCTCAAATCGATCGTGATCACCTCGTACAAGAATCATTCATTGCCATTACTATTACTTCATCCCCAATGCATGTCTATAGCGATAAGCAGCCCCCAGAGGATTTCTTATTGCGAAACCACAAATATTCATTTCGCCAATTCGTTCATTCCACATCATCATGTCAGCCCAACTCGACTCCCCGCCCCTTGTCAGTGACGCCCAACGCCTTGCTGTGTCCTGTGTCATATGCTTTGTGGAGAAGAATAACAAGATTTTAACTAGAGTCTTATGGTTCCTCAAAAAGGACCGAGACAATTTCATCAATCATGGTAAATACGAGGTGTGCACTAAGAATCAGTTAGTCAGACCTGCACACGAGTGGGAACTTCCATGAAAGACCTACTTCAACCTCGAGTTATTCAACGTCGCAAAGATACGACGGCTCGCTGTTTGTGCGTTGACTCTTCCCACAACACTGCCTGCAAGATCTGGCACCAATGTGGCCAGCATCAAGCTCGCCTCGGTTCGGGTCTTTTTCTTTTCAGCGGCTGTTCTTGGCTTGCGATCTCGTTGAAGCTGGCCTCCTGGCCAAAGGCTATCTTGAACCATGCCGATATATTTGAGAATGTTTTCGTCTTGTACAAGTATCTTGACATTATCTCGCACTTTTCTTTCGATCGTACCACCAAGAAGCTGCTGAAGAACAACAACCACTGCTCTGCCACGGAGCCAGTTGTTTCCCTTGTTTAGTTCGAAAATCTCAAGGAAGATGTCGCAGATTGGTTTGATGAACGGTTCAAGCTCCTTATTCTCAAAGGCGTTCAGCTCGGCTTCGGCTTCAGCGGCTGGGAATGTATCTTCGTTAACATTAAGAGGAACCGTATTGAGCTGGTTAGTAGCAGCTGCAATCAGGTTCTGGCCAGCCTCCGATATCTGATCCAGCACAGGAATGTTTCCGAGGATATCATCCATTCCGTCTGCGACAGAATCGTACAGCCGAGTCATCATGTCCTTCTTGTCTTGGTGATCCAGAATGTCTTGGCCTTGTGTTATCACGCTTTGCGAGAGGAATGCTCTGAGCTCCCTGCTACGGCAAACTTCTGGCAAGAGAAGTAGATCTTGTAAATACTGCTCCAAGGCAGTCCGTCTTTTGCGTAGAAACTCGCTTTGAAACTTCATCACCATGCGCCGTCGAGGGAAGTCTAGATTTCGAACTGACGGGTATCGGGACCGCAACTTTTGGTGAAGTTCATGGAACTCGCTGTATCGCCGCGAAATCATCCATGATGCCGCAGGCATTTGCTCTCCAGCATTTCTTTGAACTTCTATAACATATAGAGCAAACTCTCGACCATCCTCCTCCCTCCCAACTTGGATGGATTTGATCTTGATAGTCGAGCGGCCATAGAGACTGTTGTCGCTTTCTTGAATCACGTATTGCTGCCGCTGAAGCTCCTTGCGCCTGATCTCCCTTTGTAGAGACGCTTTCGACTTCCTAAGAATGCGCAACTCGGCAGTATTGTTGGTTAATTCTGCTTTACGCGTCAGTGACTCCACAACCGCTTCCTGTGCCACAAGGCGATCGATGTCATTCGAAAGGGCAGTAATGGCTTCTGCCAGTCCAAGATCCCCTGGTGCTGCTTCATGAACTTCATCCTCATCATCAGGTGGTGGGCCGTCATCTGGGTCACCATCGTCGGGGAGGTCCTTGTTGTTATCACCGAATAGATCATCGTCCACGAAAACACCGATTCGTGAAGCTGCACTAACGAGGCCAAGAGACGAAAGGCTTGGTTTTTCACCTTCCCTACTTGACATCACTGGCCGAACACCCATGTCCAGTGAACCACGATTTGAATCGTTGTCGTTACCTGAGAAAAGACTTGATGTATTATCATCGAGACCGCCAATGCTGTTGCGACCAACACCGCCGAAAAGCGAGGCACGAAGATCTTCAGCAGTCTGAGGACGATCGCCCTCCATGATATTAGTAAAAGCCTGCTCCACTGCCCGGACAACTTGAGTGTCAGGTAGTTGCTGACTGTTTGTATCTGGGTCCAGGCTCTGCACGGAATCCCCCAGACCATCGGTATCTATGTCGTCGTCGTCGAATAAAGGATTTGAAGAGCCTTCATCCAGCGAGTGCCTAGCTCGATGTCCAGTCCCATTACCGTTGGAAGTCAGCGACCTTAGGTCTGATGCAGATCCTGTACGTACTCCCGCATTTGATAGTTGGGGTGCAAGTCGCGATACTGGTCTTGGTTTGACTGGCAAAGTCTTACTAGCTCTATTAGGCGCCGATGCTTGTATTTGTTGTGCTTGTTGTGCTTGCTGTGCTTCTGGCTGTGGCGTCAGCCTGAGGGTCTGAATATTGGCTGCTTCCTCAGCTGCAAGACACTTGTAGAACAAATCTGATCTCTTGAAATTCTGGAAGAAGCGCGATCGCATTTCCTCTAGCACGGCGCTTTGCGCCTTCAAGATAGCTCGCCGTGCCCTGTGGTATTGCAACGGAGTAGCTGTCTTTCCTGCCTTGATAAACTCCTTTACTTCACTTCTTGAGTGATCTGGTACCTTTAATTCTGACCTTGAAAGATATGCTTGGTTGATCTGTTGTAAGTCCTGACGATCCGAATCAGTCCACATCGGAAGGGTTGATGGCAACTCATCATCCGGGCCATCATCTTCCAAGGGGTTCCGAAAGCCGTCAACAACAAGCCAGAACTGCACTAGAGGCATGAGATTTTGCCGATCCATGTATTCCATAAAGTAAGAAAGCGCTGAAGAATCTCGTAGAATATCTACTAGGGGTGCACTCTCCAGCTTGGACTGCGAAGAAGAACTTGATGGCATAGGTAAAGGTCCAGGCAGACGCCGTTCGCCACCAGCAGCAAGGTGATTTACGCGTTGATCGAGTAGCCTCTTTCCCATCTCCAGCCGACGAAGATATACCTGGTCTTGGTTATCTTCCACAGAATCCCTCTTGAGTTGACTAGCAACTTCGCTACGAAAACGACGGGCATCTGATAGGTTGTTGACACTGCGAATAGCACGAATGAACTTCTCGAATTTGCGTTCACTGTCGCCAGGGGCAACTCTAGGCATGGAAGCTAGTTTGTTGGTCTTGGGTGTAGATGGAGCATGCTGATCCAAAGCGGCCCTGAGCTTGCGTACAGTTGATCGGTCCTGAAGCATGGAGCGTCCCAGATTCTCCATCAGTTGGTTCCAGGTGTCAGGCTCAGAGAGAAGCTGGATTACGGGAAATAACACGGCGCATCCAACAATCTCGCTAATAATGATGAAGACAGCTCGGCTGGCGAGCATGTTTTCTGGGAGTACTTGGGGAACAATCTTTGCGACAAGAGACCGGAGGTAGTCCTGCTGCACCATTTTGGTGTCGGGGAACGACAAAGAAGCAGCAGGGTGTAAACGTCCATCACGAAACTTCGAGGCAATAGCCAGGTCAAGCTCTTCGGATTCAGTAACAGAGCGGTTGAGCTTTTTTCCTCGAACTGATTTCTCCGCCTCGTAGAAGTCTCGAAAGTGGGCGGTGAGGATAGGAACCAGGCGGCTAGTGACAAGCTCTGCCAGATCCTTATGACGAAGAAAATCACACAAGCTCAGCACCGCCTGGCGCATAGCTTGATCGACCTGATTCGTAAAAGACGGGTTGGAGCTAATATTCGAATACCAGCTGTTCACAAAGTCGCGGATTATTAGGCCGAGCAAATCGTCGATAGCTTTCGAAACGCGGGGTGATTCAGGGTCTATTGGAGTTGGGGTATATGATTGTCGCTGGCGCAGCGCCTGCACCTCGGATCGCCATGACTTTTTATCCAGAAATGTAACGCCGTGTGGCCGTGGTATTCGGTCGTTGGGTCGTCTCGAGACAAGAAAGAGGCCGGCTAAGAGGGCGACGAGGGTGACGAGGGAGCCAGCAACAAAGGCGTGGCCTGCCCAGCGGAGGACCGGTGACCAGCTCGCTGCAAATCCCCAGGCTATGAAGACGGCGAGCCCTGCAACAATGACATCTCTACGCTTGAGGGCCATCACCAGGATGTTGACCTCCAAGCCACATTCTTGAACGAAGATGGATGTAAGTGGTGAAGTTGGTGGAGTGGAGGTGCTGTCATTTTAATGGACCCCTGTCGAATTAAAGTAGCCTGTGGGACAAGGAACCCTTGCAGCAGCCTCAAAGACGAGTGTCATAGCCTGCAGGTACAATTAATTTATTATTGAATATGAGTGTCTAGATGTGTTGTGATTTAGTTACTGGGTTTTTTCAAGAGAATTAGTAACTTCTCTGTATTGGGGTAATGCTACGTATTTACCAAACAATTAGGAGCATAATTACATGTTGCTTATGTTTCGCAATTCGCATCACGGGCCATAATATGCTTAAGTGGCACATTGAGCTTTTGATTTTAGCCAAATGGTGAACTATTGCTGTTGTCATTGACCTTAATCTACCACGGAGGATCCTCCAGTCTCCGGAACAACGCTACAAACTTCTGCCCATTATTTCTTGTCACCTTCTTACTTTCCTCAGTCTCAGTCGACATGACCTGGACACATTCATCGGCCTCCGCTTCCTCTTTCGAAACTCTTTCAAAGGCGGGGTGCGCTTCAAGATGCTGAACCATCCACAGGTGCAAGTCCTCGACATCCGTGATGGTATACACAATACCGCCGGGCCGGAGCGCATAAGCGTACTCAGAGTTCAGAGTTGTCGAAACAATTCTGGCCTTGTGCTTTCTGGCCTTGAAGTGAGGGTCGGGAAAGCAAATAAAGATCTTGGATAGTTGGGATTTCTTGAAGAAGTTGGGGAGGAACTTCATGGTGTTTGCTCGGATGCAGGCCACATTTTGATACATGTTGTCCGAGTTTTGTGCTCGCAGTGCTTTTATGCGCTCTTGGACGTAGCCTGCCACTTGGGTACGGATCTCGAGACCTATATTCATTAATACACATTCTGTCTCGAGGACACTTTACTTAACTTACCCAGTGTGAGTGTCTCGGGCATCTTGGGTGCCAAAGCCACCGTAAGTCCACCAAATCCGCAACCAATATCGACAATTTCCACATCTTTTGTCAGTCGAGGAGGCTTTGAGGGGTCTTCTGATGCTCCCTCTTGGACATAGTGTGGGAAATATACGGACCAATCCATGTCATCTGGAGATTTAGGGCTACTACAGGTTAGAAATAATGGATTGATATGACTGCGCAGGTTACATACTATTCTAGCATATGGTCGGAGAAAGGATTGGCATGCGCTCGCTGGCGATAGAATTTTTTGCGTGGCAGCTGAGTGCCTCCATCCTTGGCCCTCTTCGCGCGATCATTCGCGCGTCCTTTCTGCTTATTTGGGAGATTAGCTGTCATTGCGGTTGCTGTGATGCTATTCAACCTGTGCTTTTTTATTTCTGGCGATAATTTGCGAGGTTGATGCGAGCGAAGCTTTACGCTGGCAGAATTACCCACACGGAAAGCGGTGAGTGAGCTGAGCTTGGCCTGCCGCCTCACATGCCACCACATGCCACCACATGCCAATTAAGTGACGGATATAAACCCTGTTCGTTGAATGCTGGACCATGGAGCTTCGACCTCCATCCCTGAAGCAGCCTCGGAAACTGTGGTTTTACCATCCACAACATCACACGTTTCTAAGCAATGAGCTTTTTTACTTCAGAGCAAGCTGTAGCGTTGCCCAGAATGCCCCAGATGGACCCCGACGCATCATGGAACTTCTTCGGCCCTCTGATGACCGAGTACTCCTCTATCGTTAACCTGATCTCTCTTGTCTGTGTAAGTGCTGATCCACCCCATTTCCCCTGGGCCTGAGACTGATGTACGGATAGCTCGGTCTTGGTCTTATGTTATTCATACCTGTTATTCTCCTTGTGATGTTCGACCTCTTTCTATGGATGTGGAGGAACCTCAACAATAAAGAACCCCCATCAACTGTCGATTCCGATACCGATTCAGTTGTCACTACGAATCCACATGCTGCGGCAGTAGCGACAGGAATAGACAAAGGGTCACTTTAATTACGATAGTACACAACGAACGGGAAACACGTGAATTCTTATTGGAGCTTCAAACTTGATACTTTATCTTTGGCTATTCAATATCGACTTTTATGCAATCTGCGACAGGACCTTGATCAGATCAGCTGTCACTCCCATGGCGGTCACATCACCTCCAGCGCCAGCACCCTGGACAATAAGAGGGTTGCTTCCGTATCTCTCAGTGTAGAAGCTGATAATGTTATCACTACCCTTAAGGGCGGCAATGGGGTGCGAGCGATCGAACTGCTCCAGGCCAACCTTGACCTGCTTGGAAGCAGCGTTGATGCTGCCGACGAATCGGACGACCTTGCCAGCCTTCTCAGCAGCAGCCTTAGTCTCCTCCATTTGCGAGTCGAAGGCAGGGAGCTTCTCAAGGAACTCGTCGCCACTGGAAACAGACTCAAGCTCCTTGGGGATGAGGCTCTGCACAGGGAAAGAGGTGGGGGATTCGACAGGGATGCCAGCCAGACGAGCAAGGATAGTGAGCTTGCGGGCAACATCAAGACCATTGAGATCATCTCGAGGGTCAGGCTCGGTGTAGCCCAGAGACTTGGCCTTCTTGACCTCCTCAGACCACTTTCCGCCCTGGCCCTCGGTGGGAGCAAAAGAGTTGAAGAGGAAGGACATAGTACCGCTGAAGACACCCTCGATCTTGGTGACCTTGTCGCCAGTTTCAACCAAGTCCTTCAGGGTAGAGATGACGGGAAGACCAGCACCGACGGACGACTCATGGTAGACTCGGGCGCCTGAGGAGTCGGCAGCTGAGAAGATATCCTGCCACAGCTTGTATGAGCCTGAGAAAGCCTTCTTGTTGGGTGTAACGATGCTAATTCCTCGGCTCAGAGCAAGAGGGTACAGCTCCGCAACGTCCTGAGAGCTGGTGTTGTCGACAAGAACAGTCTTGGCGGGGGCCTTGGCGAGGTATTCGACGACCTGAGGGAGGGCGAGAGGAGCCTTGGTAGAGGAACCAAGGGTCTCAACGACATTGCCGAGGCTGACAGGAGAGTAATCGTCGTTGAAGAGGGCCTTGTGGCTTGTGGCAATGTATGCGAGGTTCAGCTTCGGGCTGGGCTTCCGGGCAGCAAGGGACTGGAGCTGGTCGATGAAGGCCTTGCCAACACCTCCAGCGCCTGTTGTTAAATGTGCATTAGTTTACAGTGGTCTATAGCTTGTGTTGTTTCAATTACCAATAATGCCAATGAAAATTTGCTTGGGAGCGGACATGGTTGCTGTTATACTGTGAAACTGTTGACGAAGCTTGTGAAAGGGAATAAAGTCAAGCTCCGATGGCGGGGCATATGGGCACGTAAGATATGGAACCCCGCGGTGGATAGGTTACCCTACAATCGAAGACTGCTAAATAGCAACCAATTGGGCAAGCAATTGATAAACCCACTCTGTTGCGGATATCAACATATTAGAAAGATTTATTCTGATGATAGAATTTCTGAGAGGCCGCAGAATGAAGTTTCTAGCGATATTCGACCGCATTGAGACAATGTTGTTGTTGTTTGAGCCTCCAAGTTGATTGCCTCAGGCTAAGTTGCTACCTTGCTGATTTCGAACCAGTGACATAATATTGTTTCCTTCATCAGATCAACAGTTATCATTCATCAGCACAACTCTCACAACCACGAAATAGAACACCATGCCTCAAGACCCGAATTTATACGGCCAGCGTCCCGTTAAAAGGCACAAACGAGATGCAACATTACCCAGCTCACTCGATTTCACTGCTCAACTAACATCGCTGATGTCAAACACTTCATCAGGGGCAGCATCAGCTGGTCGTTCACGTCCTCGCAAGGAAGGCAAAGAAGACATCTTCAAAGGGACGAAACCAAAACGAAGCAAAGACCCTGATGGGTCAAAGAAGCTGCAACTTAAGGAAGTGGCGGGTACAGAGGAGGAAACCCAAGAATTGGCACGCGCTAGGCGGCGCATGGAGGAAAAGGCACGACTATACGCAGCAATGAAGCGAGGAGATTACGTCCCAAAGGAAAATGAAGCCGCGCCACTAATAGATTTCGATCGCAAGTGGGCAGAAGGAGAAGAGGGAAAAGAGGACTATGAAATGAGTAGTGATGAGGATGTTGCCGATGACAGCGGCGAGATGGTTGAGTACGAAGATGAATTTGGTCGTCTACGACGAGTCACCAAAGCAGAGAAGGAGAAACTGGATCGCAGAGCGCGCCGCGGTTTACTAGGGGCTGAAGAGCTTGAACGCATGTCAGCAAGGCCAGCAGCACCTAGTAATCTCATCATCGGCGACACGGTGCAAGCGATGGCCTTCAACCCCGACGACCCGGAGAAGATGGAGGAGCTGGCACGGAAGCGAGACCGTAGCGCAACACCACCGCCGGCAGAGCACTACGATGCAGACTGGGAGATCCGCACCAAAGGCACAGGATTTTACAAATTTAGCAAAGACGAAGAAACTCGAACGGCGGAAATGGAGGGGCTAGCGGAGGAGCGCCGCAAGACGGAAGAGCAACGACGGGCCCGGGAGGAGCAGAAGGAGGCTAGGAGACGGGAAATTGAGAAGCGGAGGGAGGATATGGCGGCACGGAAGGCCAAGAAACAGGCTGATTCATTTTTGGATAGTCTAGGGAATTGATGGCGGGAGGTTTGATGAGGAATCAAGTCTTGGACGTTAGACTTCGAGAGGGAAGTTTCCGTATGGCGGAATTAGAACATCAACAACGTTGAGCGATATCCTAAAATGGTGGCCACCAGGCCAGAAGCTTATACGAATTGAGCCAGCATTTCGACGTCCGAAGTACATGAACAACCTTGAAAAAGGCTCAGTATGCTTTGTAAGAAACAGTACCATCCACTTCTTCTTTGGACTAGCTTTGCGCGGCGTCGTCTTGGCTTGTGATAGGATGATTTACAACATCTCGAAGAGGGTGTTGTAAGATGTAGATAAGAACCAGAACTAAGAACCAGGAACTCGATACGGATACGCAGAACAGGAAAGCGAATTTAGAACATTCCCATCACATCCATGCCATCTGGAAAGGCAGAATAGCAACACGGGTGGGCTGAATTCAGTTTGAAGGAAGGCCTCAGACTCAGACTCAGCCCATGTCTACTGGTTGTTGGGTTTATTGATGGTTCGAGGTTAGGGCCGCCTCCCTTGCTCAAATACGAACTTCGATGCTGCGGCTAACAGGAAGAAAGGAGGAATTTCTTCTGACACAGTGTGATATGGTTGAAATATGCGACAGTTTTCACTCCACTTACTGTGTTGTGATCGGCTAGGACGGTTGGGAAAAAAATCCGCCAACTTTTTTTTTTTTTTTTGGCCGATCATCGCTGCGATGTATGGCTGTTGGATAGACGGGCCGGGCAGACTGGTAGGCAGATTGGTGTAAGTCTGAGACACCAAAGTGGACTAATAAGAAATCCATGAATGAATGCGCGGCGGCATCGTTCCCCCTGAAGAGGATTCGTTGTCCTCTTCATCACTGTCCTCGTCAGCTGTAGGAGCCCGCGAAATGGGACCGGGTTTGCTGTCGTTGACCTGGCATGCCACAATGAAGAACGGAAGAACTGAACTCTGAGATGGCGGCTTTGGTACCCGTAGATAGACTATGATTGGTAGGAGCACAATCAGGTAAAGGGGGCAGAAAGGCAATTCGGCCAATTGGGGCTTTGGGTGCAGGGGCACTGCTTGTTGCTTACGGGCGGATTCGCTAGTTCCAACTGCGCCAGCATGCATCAAGGCAAGGCAACGTAGCGCAGCGGAATGGCACGGCGCCAGACAGGGCAGGACAGCGAAAAGACGGGGAAAGTACAGCTAGGAATTATGGATAGGTACAGGTCAAGTGGCAGAGCACATGCTCACTGGCGCTGCACTTGTCCTTGGCTCACCGAGGCGCCCCTTTGAGGCTGCAGTCGCAGCCGTGGACTCGTGGTCGCAATTTTGGTGGAGGCTTGGTGCTTTTGCGGAGGATGCGCCGTCTCAGAATTGGTTGCACCAGAGACACCGGCCAGTCCCAATACGGTTGGCGCATAAAAGTGTGACTCATTGCCGGACCCATGTCTGTCCGAAGGGCGCGCTTTTAAGAAAGTACCTCAGAGCTTAAGTCGTCAGCTAACGCGAAACTCGCCCAATTCTAGGCAGAAAGTGTTAAGGCCAAACCTTGGCCCGTAATTCCGGGTTTGTACCTACCGCCAACGCGCACAAACCTTGGGGGATTGCTGCCTGAGAAATACAAATTGTCTCCATCTTCCCATCCTCAGGTTTCCTCTTCTTTTCTTTTCTCTCCACCCCCAAACATCATCACAAAACAGTTTCAAGAGTATCACGCCAAAGGCAGTCGCAAAGATGTTCTAGATCAACTCTTCCCCCGTTGTTTCTCTGTCCACCGTCAAAATTACGTCTCAGGACCTTAACGTATCAATCCCCACTCAACCAACACCTCGTTCAGCTCACCTCTCGGTCGACCTGAACTCTAGCCCTGCTTTGAATAGCTTCAGCTCCAGTTCCCTCACAACCGCCAACATTTCAGGCCAAGACTTCCCAGTCTTCACCACGGATCCCCAGTCACCATGGCTTCCCTCCACCAATTCCAGCCTGCCGGCCCAACCCGCGCAACAGTTACAGAGTCCCGAAACACCACAACAGGACTTTGTCTTGTTCGATCAGCCTCAGCTCCCTAATCGGTCAACTACATCGCTGCCAAATCAGCGTCGTCACTCGTCTCATCTGCAAAATCGTCGCCAACAGCCTGTCTCCCCTGCTGCACAGAATCAACGAGTCGCCCAGTTGCTCCAGGCTTTTGGTCATTCTCAGTCTCCTGTAAATCGTCCTTCGAACCAGTTTTACGCCTCTTCAGCCCCATCGTCATCTACCGCTTTGAACAAGCAGAACCGTCCTGCTAGGCCTCCAGTTCCTCTCTTCTCTCAGAGTACAGGAAGTGTCTCGCAACAAACCGTCAAGATGATGAACGCTGCAGGTTTGTGCGCCCATGACTTCTCTTCAAGTCCAAGTAACTCACCATCATCAGACGTCGAGCTCCCTGAAGAGTTTACCGCCTTCGATGGCGGGGCCAACACGGCTTTCTCCTCGCCTGCTGTGCCCTCCGTCTTTGATTTCGGCGGTAACTCCAGCTCCATTAGCAATATGGCGACTATCTCGCCCCAAGATCTTTTTGCCTCAGACCCTTTCATGTCAGCACCTAACTCGTCGGCCCTGACTGCCTTGACTTCACCCTCTATCTACAACGAGTCTCCTGAGTTTGATACCTATGACGTGTCTCCTAACTTCGGTAATGCCGACTTCGACACATCTGCGGACCCTTGGTTTCCCTTGTTCCCCCAGGACAGCTCAGCTGCTCCTGCTCAACCCAGCGTTGAGAACTCGCCAGAGGTTAAGTCTGATGAAGTTGACTCAGACAGTCAATCTCCGGCTCCTAGCCGTCGCAAGTCGGGTACATCTCCTTCCACTCGTCACTCTTCTGTGGCTGGTGTGAACGCCCGCAAGCGAGACAAGCCTCTGCCTCCCATCGTTGTGGATGACCCCAATGATATCGTCGCCATGAAGCGTGCTCGCAACACCCTCGCTGCACGAAAGAGTCGTGAGCGAAAGGCGGCCAAGTTGGAAGAACTTGAGGAAAAGATTGCTAAGCTGGAAGCTGAACGCGATCACTGGAAGAGGATCGCTCTTACGCAATCCGGTATGCAATAATGGATTAAAAGTGGAATTTCTTTCTTTCGCCAACATCGGGATTCCGTTGGTTTGTTATTGAGTTTTTAATCGGGTTTCATTGATTCCTATAGTCAATCACATTGCTTTTGAAATACATATCTCGCTACATGTGAAGTCAAGTTTCCTAAATTTAACCTCGGTGATATTGCTCCTTGCGTCTGGTCGTTTCAATATGTCGTCTTCGCTCTTGTGATAAAGAGGTACGGGCGAAACTCAACGCCAACGTTTGCCACAATGGCACACCTGCCTGTAGCGAGTTGCATCCTTCGTATAGATCAATGTGGTAGTAGAGATACAGTAATGATTAACAAGACATTTGAATATGCTTAATTAGGGTTTGTGGGAGGAATGGATTGGTATTGACGTTCATGGTCAGAAAATGGCGATGTGGATTGCCCAATAGGCTGAGCCATGCATGTCGTTCATGATGTTTCGGTTGGCGTTTATTTCGACTAATTGGGTAGTCGGGCCTAGGATTCGCGATGTATAGATAATCGTGGTATGAATTGTGAGATATCAGTAGATCACCACAATGGCAGTGAGCTTAGTAACGTCATGCCAATATGTAGTCAGCGTGACACATACTCCCAAGTGCTGCAGCTTAATCCATCCATTGTATAGGTAGCCGAGATCGACTTGGCTTCTGAAGTAGCGGCGAGCTAAGCCCTGCAATATCCTAATTCACAGCTAATGAGCTGCCAGTTCAGGTCATTGGCATGTTGAACCCTACGCGATGACACGGCAGCCAAGGCTTTTTGATAACAACCGATCAAGCACGGATTAAAATCCCGAATGGCTGGATGTCACTTAACTCTTCAAATATATCTATACCCCTGGCTATGACAGTACTTGTGTCTGTTGGTTCGATTTAAACCTTAAAAGACATCTCTTAAGTGTACCTAAGAACGCACTCAAATTCAATGCTCTTGTATAACGACAATTAATGTTCTATCATAATGGCGAAGACGCCACAGAAGTTGAACACTCCATCGACAACACCCGATGTTGGGATGACGGAAACGGTCAGTATTTCATCTTGTCAGATATATTATATATATTCGAATCTCATGGTGTTTGTAGTCTTTACATGATTCCTTTCTTAGTTCTCAGGAATCGTTGGATAAGCAAGGTGTCAAAAGAGATCTCGATGTCACGCAAGATGATTTGCTTGAGGCAAGGGAGATTGCGGCTACATTGTCTCTTGAACATGTTCACAACGCGAGTCTGTATGTTTGGCATGCTTGATAAAGAGCTAACAGCGATTTAGACGATTAAAAAAGTATATAAAATTCACAAGAGAGATCCTAACTTTCCTCTTGCTGTTATCCAAAAGATTAAACTCTTTCTAAGTATGTCTATCTCTGAATGTTGAATCACGGCCATGCTTATGTCTCACAGATGACGACGATATCTTGCAACACCCAGAGCGTCATGAAGCGCTCATTAAAGAAATAAAGATTGAGGCAGCCCTGATCACACACAACTCACCATACGCCGAAGTCCGCGCCATTGTTAATAATCGTGATGACCCCAACCTGCCGTGTTCCACGATGCGTGTTTGGTTTATCGGCCTCATTTTCTCCTGTGCCGTCTCCTTCATCAACAATTTTTTCGATATTCGCCAGCCCATGGTCGCCGTTGGCACGGTTGTGCCTCAACTCTTGGCCTACCCTTTTGGAAAGTTTCTCGAGAAGACTCTTCCGGATGTTAGCTTCACTATATTCGGCGTTCGACACAGTCTGAACCCTGGACCATTCAACAAGAAAGAACACATGTTGATCACAATAATGTCGAATATCTCATTGGGAACCCCGTACACAAATTACGTTGTTTGGATTCAGTATCTCCCATTTTACTTCAACCAGCCTCATGCGATGAGCATCGGATATCAGATCCTACTGGGACTTTCGTCCAAGTTTATTGGCTATGGCCTTGCAGGCATTTGCAGGCGATTTCTCGTCTATCCATCATTTTGTCTGTGGCCGACGACATTAGTTTGCATCGCTTTGAATACGGCATTGCATGACGAGAGCGACCTCCCTGTTGCGGGACCTCTCAAGAGGATATGGAAGATGTCTCGCTTCAAGTTCTTTAGCATTGCATTTGGTGCAATGTTTGCTTACTTCTGGCTTCCAAACTATTTCTTTGCAGGCCTGAGTTGGTTCAGCTGGATGACTTGGATATCCCCCAACAGCCGTGATCTGGCTACTATCACTGGCGGACGTACTGGACTGGGCCTTAATCCTTTCCCGACGCTTGACTGGAACATAATTACCAGTGGCTGTGATCCCCTTATGGTACCCTTCTTTACCACATTCAACTTCTTCTCTGGAGCTTTGCTGAGCTTTTTTATTATTCTGGGAGTTTATTACGGAAACGCTAGCTTCACGTCCTACCTCCCTGTCAACTCAAATCTCGCATATGATCACTTTGGCGGACTATACAATGTCTCAGCCATTCTAGATGAACGTGGGATATTCGATCCTGACAAATTTAAGGCCTACTCGCTCCCATTTTTAACCGCTGCTCATATTACTAACTATATGTGCTTCTTCGCCATCTATACAGCTGCCCTCACTTACGGAGCCCTTTATCACCATCATCAAATCGCACTAGGCTTTAAGAGCCTTGTGAATAGCTTTCGCCCATCAAAGAAAGAGGATGGTGAAGATGGACAAGTGCCTGATGCCCACAATCGTCTTATGAAGACCTATCGCGAAGTCCCTGACTGGTGGTACTTGGTCTGCCTCGTGATAGCCTTTATTGTTGGAATCGTCGGCATTTCTCAGTGGCCTACCAATACTACACCAGCAGTTGTGCCATTCGGCATCATTCTGAGTCTCATATTTGTCGTCCCAGTTGGTATCATAGCTGCAACCACAGGGATGCCCGTCTCGCTTAATGTCATTGCCGAGTTTCTTGGAGGCTCCTTTGTATCGGGAAACGCCATCGCAATGTGTTTCTTTAAGACATTCGGCTACACCACTTGCACACAGGCTATTGGCTTCTGCGCTGATTTGAAGCTGGCACACTACATGAAGATACCGCCACGCTTCACCTTCTGGGCGCAGATGGTCCCTACGCTTGTTTCAACATTGGTCTCCGTTGGTGTTCTCCAGTACCAGATGCACTTGGAAGGTGTGTGTACGCCTAATGCGCCGTACCGCTTTACATGCCCTGTTCTGAATAACTTCTTTACTGCTGCTGTGCTTTGGGGAACTATCGGACCTAAGAAGCTCTTTGGCCCTGGAGGCCAATATGCTGAGACTCTGGTTGGCTTCCCCTTTGGTGTAGCTTTAGTTCTGCTTTTTTGGTGGCTTGGAAGGAAATTTCCAAACAGCAAGGCCATTCGAAGCACTCACCCAGTTATTTTTCTTGGAGGTGGCTTGGTCTGGGCGCCATATAATCTCAGCTACATCTGGCCAGCTGTACCAATTGGCTGGTTCTCTTGGATGTATATCAAGAAGCGATATCTCGCTTTCTGGGCGAAGGTATGTCTCTTGAATCATTAATCCGATCATATACTAATTACCAGCAGTATAATTATATCCTCTCCGCCGCTTTCTCGGCTGGTGTTGCCCTTTCAGCGCTGGTCATGTTCTTTTCTTTACAATACAATAATATCAACCTAGATTGGTGGGGGAACAGGGTTCCGTTCGAAGGATGCGACGGAACGCAATCATGCCTTTTGAAGACACTTACACCTGGAGAGTATTTTGGGCCTCGACTGGGAGAGTTTCACTAAAAAAAGGCTTTTTGTAGCTTGATGAGGATATTTGGATTCAAAGGCACATCAACTGTAAGACTATGGAAATGAGATTTGCACGTTCAACGCGCTCTTGAATAGAAGATAATGTATGAGTAAATCAAGTGGTATGTACAAACGAGAAAACGCCTTGGCTAGACACAATAAAATAAGTGCCAAAGAAAAAAAAACAATTCTGCCAACTAATAACTGCATTCATTTGGAGGCAGACAATCCGGGTTGAAGCAAGACAGATCGTACCACATCCAATCCGTATCATCGTCACCGTCACGCCCCTGAGCCGCATCGAGCAGCTCACAGAAAGGTTCCGTCAAGTCATTGTTCCGGTAACCGTAGATAACAGCCTTGCACCCATCAAAATCGTCACAGCTCTCTCCACACGACTCAACACTGTCCGCATCACCATAGCCAAGAACCTTGGCCTTCTTTCCGTTGCGGTGGCCAGTATGACCGCAGTCTGCTGGACTAGGAGGTTCCTTACGCAGAGTGTAGCGGAAGCAAGTTGGGCGTGGTGGTGGGGATGTGGTTGTTGTGCACTTGGTGGTAGTTGTCGAGAAAATTGTGGGGGACGATGTGGTGCAGGGAGTGGTGGGTGACGATATACTTATTGAAGTCCTGCATGGGGTGGTGGAAGACCCGGATGGAGTCGTGGAAGAAGCCTGAGATGATGATGTGCTTGGAACTTCTGAAGTGCTAGTTGAAGACTCGGAGCTAACTGTGGAAGTTGTGCAGGGCGTTGAAGATCCCGGTGCTGTGGTAGAGGACTCAGATTGAGATGTTGTACTGGAGGCTTCAGATGTGCTGGACCATGATGACTGAGAAGTCGAAATAGCAGAAGTGTTAGCCTCACTCGATGTCGAAGTGGAAGAAGACTCAATTGTTGAAGTTGTACAGGGAGTAGAAGTTGAGCTAGAAGAAGTATTGGTCTCGCTTGACATTGACGTGATAGTAGATAATTCAGATAGTGTTGTAGAAGATGTGCAAGGTGTGGAACTTTCAGAGGTGGCTATAGACTGGGAAGCTGAGGTTTCTGATGTACTTGAAGCCTCACTGGTCAGTGAAGAAGAAGAAGAAGAAGAAGAAGAAGAAGAAGTAGTGGCAGAAGTGCTAGTTGCGGAAGTTGTAGTTTCAGTAGCGGGGATTAAAGAATTTTCTGAAGACGTTGTTGACACATTAGATGTAGAACAAGGAGATGTAATTCCTGAAGACTCTGCCGTCTTTGAAGTCTCAGTCGTAACCGAGTTTTCTGTGGTAGAAGTGGTCTCGCTTGTAGTCAATGACTCTATGGTAGAACTCCAAGTATTTGAAGTAGAAGATGCGCTGGTAAGGATTATAAATTCAGTGGTAGACTCGATTGTGGAGGTCGAGGATCTGCCAGGTGATGATATCGTAGTCTCAGAAGTAGAGCAAGGCGAAGTGATCCATGAAGACTCCGTCGTCTTGGAAATTTCGCTGCTCACAGAGGAGGTTGTGGCGCTCTGGCCGGTGGCGGAAGAGGTTTCACTTGTAGCTGAGGATGCTGTGGAGGTCCAGGTGTTTGAAGAGATTGTGCCTGTATGGCTAGTACTCAGGGAAGAATCAGAAGTCTCAGAGGCGCGACTGCTGGTTGTTGTCTCTAGTATCTTGGTTTGAGTCTCTGAAGACATGGAAGTGATATATTCTGTAATGATGCTTGAAGAAGCTGTGGTGCTCGCTGTAGCTGAGCTGCTCTGGGAGTTTGTTGAAGTAGACCCTGTTATAGTTTCAGATAACTTTTCAGGAGAAGAAGTGATGCTACCGTTCGTTGCTGAGGTGGCCTCTGAGGGTTTGGCCTCAGTATGTAAGGTTGAAGTACTTCCAGAAATAGAAGAGAATGTAGAAGCTTCTGTGCTACTGGGGCATGGAGTGGATGTGGTAGCTGATTGATGGGTTGTGCTAGTAGCACTGGTAGCTTTTGAAATAGTGGAAGAGTTGCTATCTGTTGTGATAGAAGCTCCCTTGGTCGTAATTGAAGTGTCCTTGGATGATTCTGAGCTAATAGCGCTTGTAGAGACTGAGTCAAAGGTAGAGACAGAAGAGATAGAAGCTATGGCTGGAATACTACATGTCGTAGTTGCGGTGCTTGTGGATGCTCCATGAGAAGTTCCAGTGGAAGACTTCACAGTACTGATAGAAATAGTTGACTCAGTGGTCTTTGAAAGGGTGGCAGAGGTAGTGCTTGAGTCCAAAGTTGGACCATAAGGAATGGTAGAACTACCAGTGGTAGTCGAAGAAACGAGAGTTTCAGTGTTGGTAGTCGAAGGCTGAGATACAGGATATGTAGGTACGTTGTAAGATACACTAGAAGTTGGTGAATGACGAGGTTTACAAGGCCCAGCCTGAACGCTAGTGACGCTTGAAGCAGCAAACAAAAGAATAAAGGACTTTGACCAGGTCATTTTAGAAAGCTTGAAAGAATGAATGTGAACCGGCACAATGGACGAGTGAATGAAAGACTGCTACTGAAACAGCAAACCGAATCTCGCTCCTCGTATATTGTATTTATACCTAGCTCACTTTCTATGGATCCAAACGACTTACATCATGACATTCTAGAACAGATCCACCGTTTAATCGCGTTTATCTAAATCCGGCGTTTCTCACTCCAGGCGTTACGAACATTAACGGTGCTCCGTCACCGCCCCTGACGCTGGAAGCCCTTTTTTATCAACGGTCCTAAACGCCACGATCTGCCTTTGGTGGCGTTAACGTCTTCAACCGTTCTAACAGCTAGGCGGTCTCATGGTAAAAAGTAGAGGCTTTAAGCTTCATTGAGCGGGTACGGCGCTATTGAACGGTCTGATAAAGGAGCAAACGACGCTGTTTCGTCTTCCAAGTTATGGTGTAAGAGGTCGGTGGCGTGTCAGGCACTCGTACCGCCGCTGCACTGTTGGTAAAGTTGACCGCCACTGAGTCGAGAACAGCAGCTTTGAATCGAGAGGCTGTTTCCACCTAGATTGATCTCCTGATCTGATGATACGAAGAATTTGTTAAAGGAGACTACGATGGGTCTTTTGTTTGATAGTCAGGGGTCACAAGATGGGCTGGACTAAGGGAAAGGCGAACGTCACAGCCAGGAACAGCCGAGCAGTATCGGATATGCATAATCATGGTTCATGCTGCCAACTGTGGCCTACATGATGGTGACATATCGTGACAGGCAGGGGTATTCGATCCGCCCCGCCGGGACTGAATGAATAGTTGATCGCACAGACAGAGAGGCCTCGGGAAGTGACAAAACTCTGCAGTTTGGCAATGTTGACAGATTTGTATCTTCATATATTATGGTTAAGTTATAGAAGCACTAAAGGTAAAGGCACTCGAATCATGTCTTTTTAGATTAGTAAAGAGACAGTGCTCAGATATCAACTTGAGTGTTGTTGACTGACTGCTTGACAACAACCAAAATGCCCTGGGGACACACAACTCAGAATAGCTTGAATCAAGGTCACCGTTTACATGGAATGCCAAGTTCAATAGTCTGTAAAATTTCCTTGTTTCCTATCCTTGATCATGATAAGCGACCCGAGATCTCCAACCATCCCGTCATCAACACCATCTTAGTCCATGCACGGAGCAGACTAGAGGCGTTATATCATGCATAGTCTGTGTGTCTTTAACTAGGGCCGTCTGGCCCGTGTCATATGCAATGGCGATCGAAGCTAAGCTGCTGTGCTGCACATAGGTCCTGCAGTAGTTTCCGTCCCGAAGATCTGGCTTGCAGCTTGCAGTAGACGGCCTCCAGTTCTCCAGTTCCCCGAATCACTAGCTGGTTGTGTGTTTGCGAAGAGAAAATTCTTGAACTTACTAGTATACAATAGAAATCTTGAGACTGTGTTAGTTTATCAATAGCTCGTGTAGCCTATTGCTGACCAAGGGCTGACAGCCAGTCATACCATCAAAACCTGCCATGACACTCACCAACACCAACACCACCATCTTATCTTGGCGATAGAGACTAGTGCAATAGTCTTTTATGGTTAAATAACTATTGAATTGTACGCAATTAGATAATTATTCTAATGAAATAAGCATATTCTTACACCAAATTTGTTGCCTTCATATCCTCAGCATTTCGTGCCTTTGCTCTGGCTAATGCAGAGTACTCCGCGGAATACATGGAACCAACCAAGAAAAGGTTTGCTTCATTTGATATAAGGTCCATTCTTTAGTACTTACTCGGAATTATGGGATTGACGGACATGATATAGTGGCGTTGTCTCACACCAGGGCAGTTCTTTACACAGCGCATTTCTCGCAAAGCTCGGTTTGTTTGTAAATGCGCAAGCGAAATCGTTTATTTTTATATGTGTAACATGAAAGAGAAAAGTTACCAGTGATGAGTGACTCAGTTTGAAGAGCCCCCAAAAGGAGTGTCGACGACATTGATCTGACCATTATCATTCTCCATGTCCAGCAACCGACGGTACTTTCGAAGAGATTCGAATCTTCGGTAATCATTCCACCAACTATCTGAACCTTCATTTTTTGATTATTCGACTGATCCCTTTGGCGACTGATTCGCCGGTAATGCTCTTCGTACAAACACGGCCATCATAAAAACCCCTGAGAGAATATACCAGGCTTTGTTACTGATGGTATGAATTCTATAGTTAGATGAATTGCAACCGTGTCTCTCCAGTTTACTGACACGGCAAACTAAAAAATTGCACGTAGCGAATGACGGAGTATTCATGCGATAACTAGTCTCGGCTCAATACAATTCTGTTCACTCGTATCAAACCCCCAACCAACCTTAACCTAATAATCCCTTAGGGTGATTAACATTAAACCTTTTCAGCTCGGACTGGTGTAACTCGGAACAGCAGAGCCTTACTATGATTGTCATTCCCGCCGGGATGTTTGATGTTACACTTGCAGATCCTATAAATTAAGGAATGCTACGTTGAGGTTGCTTTAAGGTTACTTTGAACCGCTTTTGAGTGGTATAGTTGTGTATATAACTGTAACTACGCTATGTTATAAATCACTTGAACTAATTGTGTCGTAATAAAAGTATGGATCGTGTGGTGTAGTATCTTTGTTGTTGAATTTAGGGAGCCCGTCAGAAGAGACATGACTTGGATCTCCCAACGTATATAAGCCCAACATTTACCTAGTGCTATTATTATAATACGAGCTGCCACTATAGCTATTTCTCGTATGATCCGTGTCCAAGCTGTTGCTATTGACAGCTTCTTTCAAAGTGACAGCGGCTTTCCGCAAACCATGTCCATGCCGGTCTTCAAACCGTAGTAAAGCACATGACCCAAGAGTTTTTAAGGTCCTTCCTTTCTCGTAAAATACCTTAATGGGAAGACTAGAGCAACGGCTTGATTGCCCAAAGTGAAGATTAAGAAATGACGGTGTCGCATAATCGTGGTTTCAGATAGACATGGTATGATATCCTGGTCAAATACAACGCCGTGTGTCAAATAAGATACTTGGAAATGAGATGACACGAGTTCGTTTCGTCTCAGGCTACGAGTGCATGATTTTGAAGTGTAAAAGTTGAATGCTCCATCAGGAGTGGTGAACCGCGATTTGTGAACACAGCCTTCAGCTTCAATGCTCTTCCTCGATATTAATTAACTTGAGGCACCGATGTTATCTTTATGTACTAGGGCTGCAATATTCAAGACTGTGTGTTAAGATCACCAGACAGGGTTAAAGTGACAGGCAAGGAATGTCATGTTAATGTCAATCATCTGGAGGGGAACCACAGTGATGCTGAAAATATGGGGTTTCGGACGTCGGCGCTAGAATGAGGCAACCGGCCGAACAGCTAGACGAAAAGCTGAACGATGTAGGAGCCGTAAAGAAAAGATATACGAGATATGCACAAAAACGTCGAGCGAACCGAAATAGTGGTGATCGATTGACTGTCGATCACCTCGTGTTGGGTGCCTCCTGATGTCAATGTGGAAAACGTTAATCATTCAAGTGGGCAAAAATACCGCGCGTCAGAATTCCCTTTGCGTGAGGGCTATCAACACTTCAATTGGAGGATTGGAGGAACATCTCGAAAGTCTGAAACTCGGGGTTGGTTTTAGACTAAGGGGGTTTCGGCTTGGCAATGCGAGGAGAGTAAGGATCTGAGATAGACGGATGTGATGAGCAAAAGCAAAGAGCAAAGAGCAGGGTCTGAAATGAGGATTTACAAGACAGTCTCTTGTTGGGATGATCCGATGATGTTATCTAGGTGAGCGACGTACCTGCTGTAGTCAGTTGAAGGTATCAAGAATACCGAGCCAGTGAAACCAATCAGTCAAGTAGGTGTGGCAAGGCGGTTTCACTTGACTGTGTGATATAAGGGAGTCCTTTATGCAAACGGACAGAATGTTTCGCTCAAGATGATATATGCGACAAAGTGAAACAGAGGATTCGGTTTTCAGAAACAAATCAATCGAACGAGACATAGGATAGTAGAACCTTATTCATGCAATTAATGACAAGCACAAGCACAAGCCTCGATGACAATCAATCCTTCCATCGTTCAGGTTTAGGGACCAGACCATAAAGCGCCCCCAGATCGAGCGTTACAGTGAGAGGGGCGGCAACTCATCTGATTCGAGCCCAAGGCCCAGTCCGGAGAGGCCTAGGGTTCGGTCATCTGGCGGCAATTATTGTGTTGTGTTGGGTACTGTAGCGTCAGGAAGCCAAAAATGGCCGACGGAATTGCCATGGGCTAACTCAGGTAGGCCAAGGTGATGAGTAAAATTAGAATATGTTATCGACGGTAGTGCTAGAAGCGACATCATGTGGCGGGCTCAGCGAAAGTGCCCGCTATCGTTGGCATGCTACTGTAGCTCTAGACCTCGTGATGCGGCTCGTGTTTTTTCTCTCTCTTTTTTATTTATTTATTTTTAATTTTCGCCATGAAGCTACGGCTATAAGGCAACGTTACTGCTACTATGTCGACGTGGATGGACCATATCGAGTGGACATTGTGACGTCGAGGCGGGTCAGTCAATCTATTCTTTGATATTCTGGATCAACATCAACACGGACTCTCGGGCAGATAGCTTATGGAGGTGCATGGGCTGGGTGTTCGGCACACTGGCTGGGTCAAGCGAGCGAGGGCGAGATGAAGCCCTGTGATAGCAGGGCAGAAACAATAGACGGTGCCCTTGGCCTACCAGTATTTGGGCAGAACAATATGACGCTTTGATAGTGTCAATGTTTGACCAAAAGGGAAGCAATTTGGTCGCATAGGCGGATACGATGGGGTAATCAGAAGTTCAAAGCGAGTGACTTGCTAGTGACATGTGCCAAGGAGGCTATCGTCTTGTAATCTCGTGTTACGGTCCATATTGAGAGCGACTTCAAAAAATGAGGTGGTCTATCTTGTAAATGACTATCCGCACCTTTGTGGTCGGTACATATGGTCTCAAGTGGTTGGATTCTTAGTCAAACCAAAACTCTGGGACTCATCCTCATGCATGAACCTGCTGTGCGACACTTTCTGACAAGCAGAGAGGGAGCCACCATCTCTTTCAGGGGTCCAGTCTAGGCCAGGATAAGATAGTGCGCGATAATGATGGTCTGCGTCTCTCGCCTGGCATTACCCACCCTTTTCCATCCTGTCTCGCCCTGCCCCTGTTCTTCCCCATTTCCCTTATCAGCACAAGGCGAGGGTTACCGGCAACTTTGCCGAGGATTGAAAGCGGATGCATCTTACGAGCCGTCAAATGAATCCCATTGTTAACAAAGGTTGGGGTTTGTGTAGGTAGTTAGCGATAGCGACCTACTGCCCCTCGTTTGGAATTCACAACGCTAGCTAGGTACTACCTATTCCAGTCTCTACCAAGACTTTCCCCGAAACCAGACACTTACGATTTCGAGACGGTGCGTGTCAGAACAGGGTGATCATCAGGAACTGTGTGCCTCTGACTGGCTGGACTGCCACTGCTTAAGGAAAAGAGCGTCTATGGCTTCGTCATCAAGATTCACAATTCAAAGCTCATGAATAAACAAAAAGATTTGCAAAGATGATCTGAGAATTATACGAAAATTTAAAAACGTCATAGGTCAATTGATCTCCAGTATCTCGCCACCTAGCCACAGTAGATCTCCATGGACAGACTGACAAAGAGAAGAAGCTAGACTTATCGGTACGGGATATTGACCATGTGAGGATTCGTATCTGGTCCTTTGGAAGCGACTGCTAGCTCAGGCGGCCAGTAGGAGCCAAGAATAATGTGCCGCAGTTTTCATCTCGCCAATATAGTCAGATGGTTATTGATATCTAAAAATTGCCACTGAAATACAACATTGTTAGGTGACAAACAGGACATCATCACAGGGGATGATGTATTGTAGGTGCTTTGTGTTGATGTTGTGTTGCCCTAGCCACAAACACAAGTGGCTGATATTCCACTGTCAGCTTTTCCAGAAGCCCTCCAATTTCTCATAACACCTAAGCACTCAAATTTACACCACGCGCACAATGAATGATAACACCAACACCAACGCAATGGACGCTTCTGGACCGTGGCGGGTTGTCTCAGCCGCCAACTGCCTAACGCTCAACCCAACCCAATGCTTGTCTTGCTCTTGTGAGCGAGTGAGTCGTGTTTTGCTAGAAACCAGAATCACACTCTGTAGCCCATCGTCTGTGGCATGACAGGGGCACATGGATCAATGACTAGCCCCTGGTCTCCAAGACACCCCCTAGAACCAACTTGGCAAGCTCCAAGCTCGGTCGCCCTTGGCTGTCAAGGGTCAAGTCATGGTCAGGGGTTGAGGCTCCTCCAGATCCACAGGACCCGAGGCGCCTCCAAAGTTCACAGTCTCAGTCAGTCTCGAGGCGCCGAGACTCTGGGCGTTGCCATTAAAACATCGCCGTCTCCAGTCTGTGACAGGACTTTTCTCTCTCAGTTTATCTATCATTACCTATAGCTTTAATACCCCTCATTTCTGCTTCCGGTTGCTCTAACCAGCTCCCTATCTGTTTCCATTTCCCTTAGACACTCTCGTTCAGGTCTAAACCTATTACAACTTACACAAGTGGCTGTCACTCTATCGCTCAGACGTCTCTTGATAACTGCCCAACAACTCAGATTTGCAACATACAACAAGCACACAACAGCATTACACATCACAGAAACACGATAAGATGTTCTCAAAAGTTTTTTCTACTGCCGCCATGGCTCTTGCCTGTGCGAGCATCGTTTCTGCTCAGACCTTCACTGAGTGCAACCCTTTGAAGAAGAGTGAGTGAATATGGAGCATATATCACTTATACAGACACTGACCTCGCTACAGCCTGCCCTGCTGACCCTGCCTTCGGTGACCAAAAGGTTGACTGCGACTTCGCCAAGGGTGAATGCGATGCTTTCCATGGCATGATTGGAACCGAACTCAAGTACAACAACCGAGGTGCTCTCTTCCGCATCAACAAGGAGACCGATGCTCCTACAATCCGAACAGACAACTACCTCTTCTTTGGCCGTGTTGATGTCGTTGTTCAGGCTGCCAAGGGCAAGGGTGTCGTCACCAGTGCCGTTCTCCAGTCTGACGACCTCGACGAGGTCGACTGGGAGTGGGTTGGCGGCGATGATGCCCGGGTCCAGTCCAACTACTTCAGCAAGGGCGACACCACCACATACGACCGTGCTCAGTACCACGGCATCTCTGCTCCTCTTTCCACCACTCACAAGTACTCTATTGAGTGGACTTCCACCAAGATTGACTGGCTTATTGACGACCAAATTGTCCGAACTCTCAACGCTGCTGACGCTAAGGGTACTGCTGGTTTCCCCCAGACTCCTATGCAGGTCAAGCTTGGTACCTGGGTTGCTGGTGGAAAGAACAGCAACGAGGGTACCCGACAGTGGGCTGGTGGTTACACTGACTTCAAGGAGGCTCCCTTTGATGCCTACTACCGAAGTGTGACCATCATCGACTACGCTGGAAAAGACGCTCCCGGCCAGAACCCTGGCGCCAAGCAGTACGTCTACGGCGACAAGTCTGGTGACTGGACCAGCATCAAGGTTGAGAAGACTTCCGACAAGGACGACGAGAAGACCAGCACTACTGTCTCCAAGGCTACCAAGACCACTAAGACTGCCGAGTCCACCAAGACCAAGAAGGCCGAGGCCACCACCACTTCTGATGCTGAGACCACCAGTGCCCCCGAGTCCAAGACCAAGACCGCTCACAAGGAGACCAAGACCGAGTCTGCCAAGGACACCAAGACCACCGAGGCCGCTACCACCTTCGCCACCGCTACCAGCAAGAAGGCCGAGCCTACTGCTACCGCCACTGAGGACTCCGGATCCGGATCCGAGTCTGACAAGGGTGCCGATGCTGCCACTGCCACTGGCTCTGGTGCATCTGCCACTGAGCCTGCCACCACTCCTGTCCCCGTCAACTCTGGCTCTCGCATGGCCGGTAGCATCGTTGTTGCCTTCGCTGGCCTCATGGTCGCCCAGATCTTGATCTAGACAACCAATCCTGCTTCTACAATTACTTCTTTCGGGGTCACTGTAAGCATGTAGAGTTATAACCTACGCGCAGAGAGCCGACCATTCTAATTATCTTCGAGTCGATCCTTACATGCTTGCCAAGGCAACCAAACCTTTTCATCACTCGGAAGGACTTTTTGGAATGAGGGAGACTTCATGACAAAGAAAGAGACGGGCAAAGAAAAAAAGAAACGCTGGAAAAACAACAAAAACAGTTACATGGGAAAAGGGCACTTGGCAAGCAAACACACATCACGTTTTTGAACAACCTAGCGACTTTTAATGAAGACCTGCTCTTTTGAGCCCACCAGGACAAGAGGCTTCAGGCCAAGCGCCTTGGCCCAATTTCACCTGCTTTGTAAAGCTTGGGGAGATGCACGGGCGTATGAGGATGAGCTTGTGATTTTTTGTATGATTCTTCAACTAGAGATGGACACGACAGACATTGACAGTGGAAGACACGGCTTGGATGAATTACTACTTTGGATTGGATTGATTAGATGACGCACCATCATTGGGTGCCCTTTACGCGCACGATACCTTTTGCAGATAGAATCTGTTTTTGAATGGAATAGAAGCAACGCACTTGCTCAAACCAGTTGACTTGGCTTATCTATGCTTTGGTGATGTTGTGATTTGTGCTGCAGGCGGTCATTTCCTGGTGGTAGGGGCAAACGACAACGGCCGCATTCAGCCAAGAGCCAAGCTTTTGGCAAAGTATTGGAGGGTTGAGTGCATACAGAAGACAGGGTGATATGCAAGGGCCGTGTAGCAAAGAGGGGGATGTCACCAGGGAGGACATCGAAGGACGTACGAACATATTGGGAATGGCCTACGTACTACTAGCGTCGAGAGATGTAGTTGAGATTTGGTGTACGGGCAATCTTGACCTTATCTATGATCGCCATCAGCCTGAGGGAAATTAGAATGCTTGGCTAAGAAAATAGGATCGTTTAGGTTTTGAGGGTGTGTTGTTTGCGATGTGGCTGGCTTGGGAGTGACACATGGCTGGCTTTGTTGTTGATTGAGCCGCGTGTTTTGTTTCACATATAATTAATACTACCTATGATAGTGCGATTATTTCTGGGTTCAAATTTGAGAATTAAAAAGAAGCCTGTGTTGTGTGTTGCATATAGTGAGCCGACAAAGCAACAAGTTACACTGAATATTCATGAGAAGACACGCCCAAATCAAGGATCATCGCAAAAGGTTAAGCGTAGGAATTCCCCAAGTGTGGGTGGGTGGAGCGGATATGCAGGTACACAAAGGTTATCTGCTACCCTCCACTATAAAGTTCCCTGGCTGCCCCCGTGCGTGTCTCTCAACTGTCCCTCAACTCCTCTTCCTCTGGTAGCAGGGGACATGGACTGCGGACTCTCTTATAAGATCCAATTGTCAACACTGTAATCAGGGCGAGATGGTCTAGCGGTCCAGCAGTTTGTAGTGAATCGGTGGAGGGGTCACACTGTTCTGTAGGCTAGACTGTGCTCGCTCTTTTGCCAAGGCTCCGCGTTCGAACGTGTGTAATCAACTTTTTTCTTTTTTGCACGACATATGCATTTTGACTGTATGATTTTATGTTCAAATAATGTTCTAGTAATACATAGTGTGCTATTCTAATAATCTATAATGTATTGTTTATTGTCCAATTCTCCGGTCAAGGTAGACCAGTTATTTGAGTTCAGAGCTTTGATGCGAGATCAGACTTTTACGGATAGACAAGCACATCGTGTTCACACCAAGCCTTGATAAGTAATCCATTGATTATTTATGTTCCTTAAAAACTATATACATCGTAAACGAAGCTATTGAGTTCACATTCGATGAGGCCATGAACATGTCACTGCTTACAGCTTAAGTGTGGCACCAGCAACACCAACAACAGCCGACTTGACCTTGGAGGAGCCGAGGAGGGAGTACTGGTAGGGAATGTTGGACTTGGAGATGGAGCCCTTGGGAGCGTCGTTGGTAGATCCACCCAGGTTAACATCGTTGACGGAGATGGTGCCAGTCTGCTTGGAGTCCTTGGAGGTGAGAGCCCTCTTGGCGCTGCTGAAAGCAGTAGACTCAACAAGAACCTGAGCACCCATGCGGGAGTTGACACCAGTAACGAGGATGTTCTCGTAGAAGTTGTTGAAGACGTGCACGAAACCGAAACGAACAGAAGGAGCACGCGATCCGATGCTGGACCAGTGGTTGTTGGCGTAGGTAACGTGCAGAGTGCCCTTGTCCTCAGAACCGTTATTGTCTGAGTGGCCAATAAGAGAAGCCTTGTGGTGGTCGTGGAAGTGGGTGTTGGAGACAGTGATAAAGTCAGAGGCGTGAGTGATGTCGAGAAGACCGTCGAAGAAGTCCTTGTCCTTGGAGAGGTCGGAAGACAGCTCGCAGTGGTCGACCCAGACATTGGTGGACTTCTGAATGCCAATAGCATCGCCGTTCTCAGCAACAACATTTTTAATCTTGAGGTTGCGAACAATAACGTTCTTCTGCTTGTTGATGTAGAGACCGATGTTATCGAGAGAAGCACCGGGGGCACCAACAATGGTCTTGTCAGACTTGACACGGATCTTGTTGTTTCCTGAGAGCTGGCCCTTGACATAAATGATCTGCTTTCCACTGGACTCAGCAGCCTTGCTGAACTCGGCGAGGGTCGAGACAGTTACGATGGCACCGCCAGCACCACCGGTTGTGCCGCCATTCTGAGTGGCGTAGCCGATGGTGGCGGCATCGCTGATGGCAGCACGCTTGGCAAGAGTCTGGGGGACGGTAGGAGTAGGGACGGCGCTGGCCAGAACAGCGAGGTTGAGGAGACCGAGGAACTTCATGGTGGCGGTTTATGTATAGATTCGATAGATGATTTTGAAATCAAGAGTGGAAGTCGGCACCAGTCCAGACGTAACGATTGAAAAGAGTTGGAAGAAGAAGCTTGAAGGATGAAGGGCAAAGGATATTTGACGGTGGAAACCTGGTGGCTCTTATATGAAGCCATCACGGCATAACTAAATTCGATATCGTTCGTGCTATAGCCATCCCCTGAAATAACTGTTGAAGATCAATTGCCGTTGACCTGATGGTGTTCCCAGGGGTTGAAACATGTTCGCACGAATAGAATAATTCTCCAGTACTGAAACGGGAGGTGGGCCAACAATCCGGAGCAGAAGTGGAGTTTTCGATGCCAGACCGTACTGGTGGTTCGTTATCAATCGCTGAATGTTTTCAAAGTTGGCCGTTAAAAGAAACAGTTTCAGGCTGAACAGGAATGAAGTATTATGTAGTAATCGGAAATCCTATGGCCGGATCGACAGACTATCAGAAGGCTATTGTTCAGTTTAGAAACCTGAATATGAGCAAGGTTCTTAACTCCAGATGACAACGTCCCATCAGATGCAACATCGACCCGGCAATGCGGCCTCATCCATGACAGCCAAGCTACATAATTTCATCTCATGTCAGTGTCGCCATTATCTGGCCTTGGCTTTTACTTAAGCTACCGCTAGAATATGCTTAACTCGTGGCCAGTGACATGCATACTCGACCTAGTATTTAGAGAAAAAAAAAATAATAATAGCCAAGTTGACGACGTCCATTTCTACATTGGCAGCATTCCCGCTGACGTATTCGTTTTTGTCTCGTCAAGTTGACAATGTTTGTTCGTAGGGCGTCGTGTAGTAAAATATTTTGAAACAACCAGATTGATTAACTTGGGTGCGCAACCATTTATCCCACCAATACCCGTGGAGCTGTGATGTTTCATTTTCAAGTGCGTTCTACCTACCTTACCTAGAATAGCTAACATGCCTACATACCTAGAGCTTTCTCCCGAGAGTTCTACCCTGGCCATGTCGAATTCGGAGGATAGGAAACTCAACAGAGGTTAAGGATACTTCTGATGACTCCCACAACCCGATGCACTCTCGTAATATGGCCAATAACCAATTCTTACTCCTGAACTACCTCAAATTATATCATGCCAAGGACTCAACTATGGTCCTGATTATCAATCTCTAAAGAACTTAGGGACACTCTGCTTCAACCTCAGTTTATCTAATGTAGAGCCCCTAATGCCTCATTCGCAATCCATTCCAAAATCCCTTCACGTCTTAACTCTCGAGGAACTCTTGCTAGTAGACCTCGTACATCATTCGCAGCCAAGCCATTGCAAGCCTTAACTACCTCTTCAAGCCTCTTTCCGAGATTATGTTCTCCGGGCCCAAGCATCATGTGAAGTTCAACATCTGCTGCCCCTGCTGCGAGCCAGAGCACCATCAACTTCACCCCTGGGTCACCATCGAACGCACCGCAGCCCCAGAGCCCAGTGAATATGGAGTCCCCTTTGTAAGATGTGAAACCGTTTGCTGCTTTGCTAATTTCGCGATCAACGTTCTTGGAATCCAAGTCAGGCAGACCATCGCCACACAAGGGTTCAAGCATGTCCATCTCCAGCGCGTCCATAAAGACGAGACGTCCCCCTCTCCAGGCCGTTTTCCAGCCTGTGGATTGTTCGCTTGGGGGTGATATGGGTAGTATGTTCCATTCAATGTTCCTGCGCTGGCCTTTGACATCTGCCATAGCTCTCGCGCCAGAGGCAGTAATGACAGTGCTGTCTGTAAGATGAGGTGCAACCAGAACCACGGGGTAAGTCTCAGGGGCGATGCCGACAAAGATTTCCTCCTGTGTGGCGGATTGGCCATATCCAATGACCTTGTTTGCCGACACGACAACAGCTCCTCTTTCTCCTTGGACCTCAGGATTGTGTGTATCCGATGTGTGCGTGTCCAGATAGCTTAAATATACTGGCGCCAGCTTCGTATTTCCCAACGAGGCATTCACACCCTGATGAAGCTCGTAAGTAACAGCGTCGTGAGTACTGTTGGTCGCTGCTTCATGATCTTGTAGGAGAAGACGCGCTTCAGGCAGGCTCTCAAAGTATGCGAATAGCGCTTCCAGGTACATCTGCACTGCAGTGGGGTGTCGCTGCTCAGATGAATACCATATACTTAGATCTTGATACCCATCGTCATATCTTTGGGGCGTTGATGAGCAGAGGAATTGATGCGCCACAAGACAAGCGACTTGACCACGGCTTAGATGAAGTGGCCATTCCGGTTGAAGGAGTTTAAGCTGGCCACTGGGGAAATAAATCGGTAGCATAAGTGCGATATGGCGGATTTTGGGCCATATAATTTCAAGTGTTTTGCTTCCACCTTGCTCTTGAAGGAACCTCTTCAGAAACCCATAGTCACTATCTTGACATGTCTCTGCATTCGTGGCAATTGTTTGTAAAAGGTCGATGAGCTGTGAGATGCTTGACACCTGAATACAGAGAAGATGGCGTAGGAGCGGCCAAAAGGGTATTCTGCCATTCTCATCTTCTTCAACTTCTGCATCATCAGGTAAATCGCTGAAGCGGTCGAGGACGCGACAGGATGTTGAGTTGGGAAGAAGAAATGACTGTGACCGAGACATGATGCAGGCCGATTACGGTCAAGAGCGATGGTTTAATTCTTAGGATAGCAAGTTTGTCGTCTTTCACGTTGAGAATAAGAATGAAAAGATGTTGTGCTCTTTAGTTCTTTGGTTGCCTTGACTGAAATGGAGATGAGTCTTCGCCGATAAATGACCCACCTCACCTCGAAAAATGAGAGGCAATAAGAACGGCTTGGATCTAGTTGACTGTCCGCCAGCCATTCTGCCATAGGTAAGACTATATTTTGGAAGATATGAAGTTCTATAAGGTCCTAGGATCATTTTATTAGAATTTAGGTTAACTTAGGATCGATTTATACTAAGGTACATAGGATGTCTTCCAAGTTTAGAGATCAAAGAATACTGCACCAAGGGCCCGAGTCTGAGCTTGTGCTGGCTTCAACAACGCCGACATCTTGCCAAGACTTTTTGATCTTCTTCGCAGCGGCCGCACCATAGAGCTCTTGTGCACAGTCAATCGTGACATGGGCAAACTGCTCGAACGTGGACCGGGGAGGAATCTTGCCAGACCTCAGAGCCGCCCACCAGATTTTGCCAGCCTTTTCCCAAGAGTAGCCACCAAAGGAGATAGACGCAAGATAGAATGCTCGGTTAGGGATGCCGGAAAAGATGTGTACTCCCCCGTTATCCTCAAACGTCGTCTTGAATTGCTTCATGTTGGCCACTTGCGGATCCTTGCCCTAAAGTTGGAACATGTTAGTCAAATTAAGATACCTTAGGCTGCTCCTGGGGTAGACTCACAAAAATTGGGTCGTCATAGGCAGTCCCAGGCTCTTTCATGCTTCGAAGAGCAGTTCCCTTGACATCAGGAAGAATGCAGTCTTCGCCGATTAACCAGTCCGCAGCGTCCGATTGCTCATCTTGAACCCTTTGTTTGACCATGATGCCGAACACATCTGAGATGTGCTCATTCAGAGCACTAGCCTGACCATAGTAGTCTAATGGGCTCGTGTGTTCCGTGATTGCATGTGTGAGTTCATGGCCGATGACATCGATACATCCGGTGAAGTTATTGAGAAACTCGCCGCCATCTCCGAAAACCATTTGGAGTTTTTCTGGATCCCAGACTTGAATCGTTAGTTGGTGGAGCTGCCACAACGAAATCATCAGTTCTTGAGGTACTCACAAGCATTTTCGTATTGTTTACCAAAATGAACAGTGCTTATGACATCGGCGTCTTTGTTGTCGATCGATAGCCATTTGAAGAACTTTTTGTAGAAACCCAAAACGAGACCTACGTTATCGAAGGCCTGGTTGACTGCCTTGTCCTTGGAAGCCTTATCCTTTGAGTTCGTATCCCCGGAGTCCTTGTCCGACTTTATCCCATTATCACGAATGAGCTCACTAGGAAGCTGGCCCTCATTCGCACTCTGGTGGATGTCGTAAACAGCACGATAAGGAGGCTCGTTTGCGCCTGTCAACGCCGTCAAAGACTCGTGGGCGGCTGAGCCCGGCTCCTGGCCATCTGAGGCACCGGTGCTGCCTGAGGAACCTCTGACCTTGCCGATAATGTGCTCGAGATGATCAAGGCTTCGTTTGGCTCGCGTACGTTGAGACTCATCACCCAACTCAAGAGCGCTGCGAAGGATTTGGGGAGGTATAATTTGTTTGGTCTGACTGTAGGTCCTCAGGAATTCTTCTCGACGTCGCTGGCAGTTCTTGATGAAGTTTTCGGTGTGTTCAAGCGATGCGCGTGCCGCTTCCCGATGCTCTTGGCTGTTGACTTTGCTCTCCGCAATGGCACGCAAGATATGAGGTGGGACAGCAACCATGACGGCAAATGATGTTAACGATAAAAGTCTTGACGATGAATGGTATAATATGGATATCTTCAAAGGATGTTCAAGAGGATGAAGGATGGAAGAGGAAGAAGTTGACACGAGGAACGAAGGATATTGATGTACCTACCTAAGATAAGGTAAGGCAGGTAGGGTGAGGTGCAGCAGGTGCTGGATTGCAACTTCTGGAACAGCAAGGCATGGTAATAAGGTAGGCAGGTAAGTAAGTTGAGGCAGGTATGATCTAATCCTTTCGCAGATTTAGGTAAAATAAGGAAGCGGCCTACCTATAGTCTCTTAATAGTTAGGTTAGGTAATTCTTGTATAATTCGGGATAACTAATACCTTTCTGTCTTGTATAGGCTGCAGAGCGCCAGACTTTTCTTTTGTTTTCAACTCCGAGAATCATTTACTTACTAATTTGTTGTATTGAATACTCAGATCATCGACCCATCCACAGACCACCAACACCTGAAAACAAAGCTTTTGTCTCTGCCAATGTTTGAAACAATGGAAACGATTCAGCTTATATGAACTTTCTGTTGATTCTACTGCACCTTCTGTTATCTAAAAGGCAAATCAGGCCCACATGCACAGGACCAAGACCTAGTTAGGCGTTTTCGTTTTATGCCTGCATCTTTGAGCAATTTCTTAAGTTGGCCAGCTGTTCGAGAAATTGGGACTACACTCATTAGATCAGCCTCATCCAGGTCGTATTTCTCAATGTAGCGCTTGGTGACATTGCAGTCACTGAGCAAGATCTCGCAGCGCTGCAGGTGTGGGAATGTCTCGTGGGTCAACAAAAGACCCTGACTATTCTGCTCACTGGCAGAATGTTTACATCTGAGAGAACGATTTGCATCATGATTTCTCATGCACGACCATTGTCTTTGACGCTCAAAGCCCAATATCCCCATCCGCTGTGAGGGAGCGGCGCTTTGGGACCACGTTGAGTCCAAGACCTTTCTTGCTGCAATATGCTCATCTTCCATAACTCCATGCCGCGCTTATTCATCATATATGGTGTCGTGAAAGAACTGAACTATTTCTCGTGTTATGATAAAGCGCATGATGCGGAATAATAAGTCTTTCTAATCATTGCAATACGATTTTCACATAGAGTTCACGATGATCCATTCGCGTCGATGAACATTGTGTGCGCGTTTGGCAGCTTGGGCGAGGGACTTGTCGACTGGGGAGTTGAAGGAATTCGCCAACCCTGACGGGTGTTTTGTTACTTATTGTGAATTAAAATATCATGTTACGGATCTACTAGGGCATGCCACCCAACGTGGGCTTGGGAGTATTGATGATGAGTAGCCGGGGCAGGTGTTGAAGAATTATTGGGGACAACAATATTTTTCGATACTTATAGCACCTATAATATCTAGTTTATATGAAAAAGGCCTATTTTCTTTTTTCTTTTAATAAAGTTTAATATTTCTATTATTTCTATTCCAGGCCCCAGGCATGTCTTTCTAATCGCCTACATCTTGTTGCAGTGTTGCTTGGTGGTTTCTTTCGATGCGTGCTGTGAGCTTTTCGTGCAAATTTCAATTCTCGGGCCTCTACGCTGAGGGGCCTTGTTCCGTGCCCGTGCCACGGCACGAAAGATGTAAGCAGGAAGAAGAACCATGATGAAGTGTATGAATGATGAACAATGCAAGCCCGGTGTTCAAGAGAATCAAGAGGTATGAAAGAAAAGGAATTTGAGAGATAGATAATATTTGATGCAAGGTCAGTTATAGAGGCAGTCAATTATATATAACAGAGGTATAGAAAGTTCAACAAGAAGAGCGGGCTTTTATCCCTAATTCAATGGAAGGCGGCATCAAGCGACGTCCAGTCAAAATCATATCACCTAGATCCAATACCTGTAAGTTTCCTTGAAGGAAGCAGGAAGGCATGTCATAGATACATACCTACCGTACCCAATCTTCTAAGTCATACTTGCCTAAAGCGAGGAAGCGGCGATGATAGGAGTTACCTATTCCATAAGCATAATACAAGTTGGATTGAGGCCTTCGTTAGGTAGACAGTACCTCCCTCTTACCTAAAATATCTTTAATGTCTATGGTGGAAGGCACTTGCTGTTCTTGACTTGGGCAGAGGAAGGCGCGCCGTCTACGTCTACTTACCTACTACCTGAAGCAGTAAAATTCAAACGGTGAGGGGGCCCGAGTCGAGCATTCTCCCTTGAAATAGCCACCCAACAAAGAAGATAAAAACACGTCAACTCGAATATTGTCCATCATGGCAGAGCCACAGAAAGCGGCCTCGAGCTCGCGGACTCTGGTCTCACAGAACTCAAACGAAATCCAGAGGCGATACGAAGTGGCCAAGTCGACTTTCAAGTCTCTTTGCGAGATCAAAAGCAACCCAACTGTCTTAGACATTCTCAAGAAAGCGTGTTCTGCCGATGAGTTTCAGTCGTTTCCGATCAAGAAGGAAGAGATCGCCTTCTTCCGCGCAATCAACGACAGTACCGGCATCCCATATCAGCTTCCCGAATTCATTTCTAAGCCATGGCACAAAGTCTTTCTTTTCGTTCAGGTCGACCTGTTGAAGACTGGTTGGCCCAACAAACTCTCAGGGCCTGCTCGGAAAAACCTTGGCAAAGAACTCAACCGGATGTATAAGCTCCTTGACCAAGTGCTGCGATGTCTGGCAGACATACTTGGAGAGAGACTTGATGGAAAGGGAGTTCAAGTTGCCCTTGAAGTGTTGAGAAGCGTCAAAGCTGGGGTCTGGGAGGGAAGCGACAATCAACTCTTGCAGATCGAAGGTATTGGCCAGGCTATGAAAGATAAACTCGTCAGAGCGAATATCAGGAGCATCAGACAACTATCCGCGGTTGAGTTTTACAACATCGAGCGCATTCTCAGTCGGAACCCACCTTTTGGCCAGACAATAGTACACAAAGTATCTGGGTTCCCCATTCTCACACTCGACTTTGAGATCATCGGCCCTTATATCCCTAGTTCCGCAGCGATCGCGGGCTCACCTACCCCACGCGACGACGACAACCAGTCTGTAATGAAAGTCCAAAAGCGCAGTGAACCACTGTATATTGCTCGAGCTGTGCTCGGCTTTGCCAATGCAAAGTTGCCCCATTGGAAGGCTCGCACACCCTGGCTCACATTGGTTATCGAAGGATCTAACGGACGCCTTGTCTGGTTTTGGCGGGGGAGCGCTAAAAGACTGGTCGACAAGAAGGAACTGATAATGGGGCTAAGGGTGAAGAGTGGCGAACAACTGACGGTTGCTTTCTCATGTGAGGAGATTGTTGGGACGTTGATCAAGAAGGAGGTTCGAGTGTAAGAGAGAGGAATCTGCTCCTGGGCGGAGGGGGCATGTAGTCACATGTGTGAGATATGTGCAGGTCTATTGCTAGAGATAGCATACTCAAATGGTTTCCATTCTTGACTCTCGACAAACCTGAGGTATCATTTTGGCCAAAATTGGACGCTATACTCTGCATGACACCCTCTCTGGAGGTAGACTTATCCTCTTCCACTCGATCCTTAGGAGTCACCGCTCCTCATGCCAATAGCGTCGGCAAGGCACACTTTTTGGTTTGCCTTTCCAGGATAAGAAGTTTGGGGATCGTCGACACCATTACATGATGAGAACTTGGTCGACAAGAAGAGCCATGACTTACGGATAGTTAGCATATTCTCGGTGCCAGCGACGCCGCCTCCACCGCTCAATGCGCAAAGCATCTGGACCCTATCGGTCATCTTAGCTGCAACATGAAAGACCCTAAATCCTGGACCCAGCTCCAAGTTTTGCAGTAATTTTCGCAAAAGGCCACAAGAGCAACTCGAGGTCTTCGCCAAAGGATGCCTAAGATGGATCAGCCTTACACTGGGTTTCCCTCCTTTCCTGACTAGGGCTGAACTCAGTTTATGGTCGAAATGCGGGACATTAGAGCAGTCGACTGATAATGAATGTCACTGATCCTTGCTTGGCACGGACATTAATCTGCGGGCGGCCGACAGGAGATGACTCTCATAGGGCAGAAGTCTTAATTAGTGCTGTCAGTGGCTCATTATCGTTGGACGGTAAATTTGGAACCCAGGCCTTGCAGCAAACAAGAGAAGCCTAATCTTAACGTTGTCAAGCGGCTGTTTCACTTTCAGCCTTCTCCATATGTGTGGTCGACTCGTCTTACAACTCACCCACTGCCATGCAACCAGCTTTGCAGTGAATTGGTTACACTACATCTTAATTATGCACCTTATTATATGGCTAAATGCGAGGTACGAGACCTTTGATAGCCAGTCCGTCCGTGCAAGAGACTAGATTTGGGTCAGAAGCCTTGTGACCGATCTTCGTGAAAAGATCGACTTAGGATTTCCCTCGTGTGCTCATCTATTAAACAAGAGCAGGCTATCTAGGATCGATGCAGGGATCCCAACAGCTGAACCCCAGTTCCCACCAGACCCAAGGAAAACGACGGTGCTAATGTAATTATCTGGTTCTGGATGGTGCTTGATGGTCAAGCAGATCCTACCTGCTATTATTCGGAACGTGGTTGTGCCGTGTCTGACACTCGCACTTGTGCCCTATTTTGGGATAAACCATGTCAATGGACTTGAGAATCTCCCTATCTCAATCAGCTGTGTTCTATCACACAAGGCAGCTGTCACTAAAAGCCTGTAGTCACTGGAGGCAATCACACTTCACAATTACTGTATAGTTAGGCATGGTTTTGTGGCGCTGTGCTGGTATTGGTGGATGATCGTGCTTGTACCCGCATGAAGCCATCACCAAAATGGAGATTCCACCTTTGGCCCTGGGGATATTTGGTGGCGTTCTTCTAATGCGTTAGCATGATGATATACCCGGCTAGTTGATCCCACTGGTCTCTGATTCCATGGAAGGCTTTCAGCCCGTTCCACTATGCAAGTAGCAGCCTGTTATTACCTCAGGTCGTATAAGATGGGAGCAACTCTTGTTCAGCTTCAGAGCTTTTTGCTCCGCACGCCAGGATTCTCTCAAACACGCGTTCTCGGTGAATTTGGTTTACATAAGCTCCTACTCATTCCTTCATTATGTTGCGATCGACTATCTTCCTCGCCCTCGCAGGCTTGGCCGTCGCGACTGACAGCGTCTACTTCAGCACTCCCAAAGCTGCTCAGCAGAAAGGCCTCCCTCTCCTCTCTGGTTTTACTCCCCGGCCTCAAGTCCTCGCCATGATGGGGTCTTGCAATTCCGGCGAAACAGAATGTGGCAACACCTGCATCCCAACGAGCGGTCAGTGCTGTAGCAGGGCATCAGGGACCTACTGTGAAGATGGCTACCATTGCCAAGCCCAGGGATGCTGTGAGGATGGAAAGCTGTGCAATGGCCCCCCAACTGGCTGCACAGAGGGCAAACAACTCTGTGGAGGATATTGTATCCCTAAGGGCAAGGTCTGTTGTCTTACGGGCTACTGTGACGAAGGTGAAAAGTGCACTTCCGACGGCAAATGCAGTGGCGGAGGCTCATCTGGAGGTGGAGGTGGTTCCTCGGGAGGCTCATCTGGAGGTTCTGACTCCTGCTTGAGCTTTCAGGAGACCTGTGGCGACGGCTGTATGCCCAAGGGTATGGTTTGCTGTGAGACTGGATACTGCCTGAAAGGTCAGACGTGCGGTACCGCCGGAACGTGTAAATCTGGTGGCAGCTCTGGCGGTGGTTCAGGTGGCTCGTCTGGCGGTTCTTCCAGTGGCAGTTGCGCCAGTTATCAGGAGAAGTGTGGCAGTGGCTGCATGCCCAAGGGAATGGTCTGCTGCGATACAGGATACTGCTTGTCAGGACAAGTATGTGGAAATGATGGCACTTGCAGGTATCGCTCCGGTGGTGGAGGCGGCGGCTCCTCAGGCGGTGACGCCGACAATGACAAGTTCAGTATCACTCGAAATTCTCCAACACTCACCCACGACTCTCCCTCGTTTACCGCCCCTTCGCTCGATCCTGTCCCCACGCTCGACACTGATAGCAAGTTCCCTTCAATCACCGCCGGTGCCGTGCCAACCGGGCCTAGGTCTGGTGGTGACGATGATGGGAGCAGCAGCGGAAGCAGCGGTAGTGGAGGAAGCAACAGTGGCTCAATCCTGCTGCCTAGCTTCTTCATGGGACTCATTGCCATGATTCCTCTTCTTCTTTGAGTTGCAGCCCATGTGTATCCGCAGCTAGTCGTCAAGGGGTCTTCCCTCCCTGACAAGAGCCGGAATTTGTTATAACCGTTGAAGGTGTCATCTTGATAATAATACAAGAGCTGGAAGTTATGAATGATGTTGCCACGAGCTTGGAGATTTATCTTGAAACATACTTTAATTTCGAATTAATATACCCCTGAGTCAATATGAGTGAGCATGCTCGTCCTTGTGGAACTCACCATATCTCCTTAGACGCCATAAAGCTCATGGGCCCTAAAGAATCATAAAGCCATCTAAATCTAACCTAAACTCATATATAAGTTTAGATATTCCTTAACAGATATTAGCCCCCGAGAGTGTTACGCCGCCGAAAGATACTATTGCCATCGCTTGGATAATAGTTGAGCTTCAACAATCGTGCCAAATCACCGGAAAATAGCGATACCGTCAAAACAAGTCGATTCTTGCCTGTTATGTCTCCCTAGCTCGACAGCAGAGTATGTGCTGAAGGAATGAGGCAGACTGGTGAGCCGTGATTTTCCCTCCTTTTGCCATGCGCTTAAATTGTAAATAAGGAAACTTGATGATACATGGTGACGTTCCCTCCGTTACCCCTAGCTCGAGAGCAAGGCCGTCTCGAATCCTCCAGTCCAGCCCTATAATACATCCGCTAAACGCCGATAGTCATGGTAGTGTGGAATGTTCGTGTGGTGAGTGATGAGTTGATAGATGGGTGATTTCATCCCGTTGCCTCCGTAATATGCTATAAGCTTGTTGTTCATCGTTTCTCCTTATCTCTTGGCGGTCGCTTGGTTGAAGCTTTCAAGTACTGTCTCCTTGACATCGGGCTTGTGGCCTTCAAGCTCCGAAGGGGTCTCAGATTCTGTTTGTGAGTCATCCTTCTTGGGCTCAACTAGGGTCTTCGCCATAGTTTGTGCCTGAGCTTGGCCAACCTTGCCAAAAACACTCAGACCGGTAGCGATCATACCGCTGATATCTCCAACATTGCCGGGAACGACGACAGCTGTACTCTCACGAGCGAGCTGACCAAAGGCATCAACGTACTTCTCGGCAACTCTCAAACTAACAGCAGCCTGAGCACCAGCGTCACCCTTGAGAATACTGTCGGAAACAGCATCGATACCCTGAGCAGTGGCAGTAGCCTTGAGACGGATAGCCTCGGCCTCACCATCAGCTTCGTTGATTCGCTCAGCGCGCAAAGCCTCGGAAGCGAGAATGACACTCTGCTTTTTACCCTCAGCAATGTTGATGGCACTCTGTCGCTGACCCTCAGACTCCAGAATCTCGGCACGCTTGGAACGTTCAGCAGTAACCTGTCGGTGCATGGCCTCGACAACAGCACCAGGAGCATGGATATCTCGAATCTCGTAACGCAGACAGGTGACGCCCCAGGCCTCGGCGGCATCGTTGATAGCAGCGGTGATATTGGTGTTAAGGGCGGCACGTTCTTTGAGCACGTGGTCGAGTGTCAATTGACCGATTTCGGATCGCATAGTCGTCTGGGCAAGCTGAGAGATGGCATATTCCGCATCCTCAACTCCATAGCTATTGAATTGGAAATTTTGCGTCAGTCACATGTCTGTACCACAATTCAATGGCTCTCCATTGCTTGACTGTCAAGCTCAAGTCCAAAAGCAACTCACCTTGCCTTGTACGCATCAAAAACACGCGTGAACAGAACACCGTCAAGCTCAAGAGTAACATTGTCCGCAGTGATGGCACTCTGGCTAGGAATCTCAATGGCTACTTCCTTGAGGCTTTTCACGTATGCGATTCGGTCGATGAAGGGCACGAGGATAGCGAGACCAGGGTCGAGAATACGGTTAAACTTTCCCATGCGCTCAACAATCCAAGCTGTCTGTTGAGGCACAAACCGGATGACGGTATTGGCCGGCAGTCGGGGCTTTGAGAAGTATGAGGGCAAGACGGGAGATCCGAAGCCGGAGGGAAGCAGAGCATGGTTAGTGGTGCTGAAGGTTCGGTGCGTGTGCGCAGCGAGGGATCGAGCTGTGATGGCGGCGGCAGCTGTAATGAGACGCGATGACTGCGGCGCCCTGAGGGCTGCCCGCGTAAGGGACATGGCCATGATGCTCGAGTGGTGTATCACGGTGCCAGAATGACGTCCTCTCGTTCGGGCCAGTGGGAAAAACACTCTGGGATAGGATGAGCTCAGAGCTTCGAATATCCCGATGTTTGCCCGTTGGAATAGGCAAGCTTGATGTGACGCAGGCTTCGTGGGTGGGTGGCTAGTGAGCAGCGCCTACCTCGGCAGGTTGGAGACAAATCGGGATTACCTAAGGAATAAGAACAGGTATGGACGGGTGTCATAAATAGTAGGATAATTTAACTAGAATATTAGAGGCTAAACGTGTAATTATTTATGTTAACAGCCTCTCGGTGTCCTAGTTATTTTCTGAACCAGCTGGGCTGCTTCCTGTGGCTGTGCCGGAATAAGTAAAGGTATTGGTGGGGAAGGCTTGCTTGCTCTGATCCAGACAATTCACCGCCTGCCTTGTTGCTGGATGCCCCGCGACTGTGACTGGATCCAGAGTCACCCAATATCAACCGCCACTACACCAACGTCATCTATCGCGAACAGCGCATCTTACTCATCTCCGACTCTTGGGCTCCAACACTGGGAACATTTCAAACTTGCAGTCATTAGAGTCACTGCTGCGATAGAATCTCTTTGACCAAGCCATCTACTTCAAGCGTCATAACCTACACAATGTCCGCCAAGGTTCCTCGCAACTTCCGCCTACTGGAGGAGCTCGAGAAGGGAGAGAAGGGTCTCGGTGCTGAGGCATGCAGTTACGGTCTCGAGGATCCTGAGGATCTTCTCATGAGCAAATGGAACGGCACAATTCTCGGCCCCCCTCATGTACGTTTTTCTTGCTAATCTACCATCAATAACATGTGCCCCGCTCCAGCAAGATGAAAGCAATCGAAATTGCTATAGATTCGCGAGGATCATCGCTAACCCTTGTTTGATCCAGTCCGTCCACGAGAACCGAATCTACAGTGTTAGTATGCACTGCGGCCCTGAATACCCCGACAAGCCTCCCTCGATCCAATTCATCAGCCAGGTCAACCTTCCCTGCGTTAACCCTAACAATGGTATCGTCGATCCGAGCCAGCTGCCCTGCTTGGCTCAGTGGAAGCGTGAGAACACCATGGAGACCGTTCTTATCGAGCTGCGGAGGTATGCTAGGCGCTATGTCGAAAAATGGAAAGGTGTTTATAATACTAATGCTACTTAGATACATGGCCTCCTCTCAGAATAAGAAGATCCCTCAGCCTCCCGAGGGCTCAACCTACGCTTAAATCACCAAATCCCACGACCTTATGTCAAGATAACAGAACAAATAACTCATTAAATCGAACTTGAAGATCATCAGAGTCTTATAAGATGGTGTGAGAAAAAAGCCAACCGGCTAATCTCCGCCGTTGTTCGAGAATATATGCGACTATGACTATCGCGAACTACAATATGATATACAAATGCTACAGAATGCCTCCCCCTTCCCTTCCGTTTTCAATCATATTACAGTCCTGTACCCTTCCGTTCTTATTTCGCTTTTCGTCACGTTCGTCAAAGAGAACAAAATTGCTACCCGCTCCTGCGCCTGTCCTCGAGACCAATCCCAAGTCCGATGACTCAAAGCAAAGTCGATTTTCGTAGAGATGGTGTAAGATAGACAGTTCAAGATATCTTGAAGATAAACGGGTATAGTCGTTCAGGGAATTTCCTCCACTCTCATGACAAAGGGGCCATAAATATCCCCGTACGCCGCTTCAGCCCTAAAGAATCCTGGTTGAAGTAGTCCAGGAATGATAAAAGAGTAAATTGCAGGTGTTCGTCGTCGACAAAGGAAAATAATGTGCGTGTGATCATCGATGTGACCTAGGTATCCAAGAAAGAAATACTCCAGTCTCCAGAATTCCGTTTGAAATATGTACGAATGAAAAGAAAGCGCTGATAAACATATCATAGATGGATAAAGTAAAAGTGTTGTTTAGTCCTCCATACCCCATTTGGCGGGACCGACGGCACTCAAACGAGCCAGTTTCTTGTTGACTCGAGGAGCTGTAGTGGAAAGGGCGTCTGGAGAAATAGGGCTGTCGGGTCGAGGGACACCAACCTCGAGGTTATCGCCGCGAGGATGGGGGCTTCGCTGACGCGATCGGCTCTTTTGGCGCTTGACGACCGACTGGCGCTCCTTTCTCTCGCTGTAGCGACGCGGTTGAGGGAACCGCATAGCCTCGGGAACAATTTCTGAAGAATCCTCAGATTCATCATCAAACTCGTAGTCGTAAAAGTCGCTCAGATCGGGGCTGGGCTCGGCTTCATCGATGGCGTGCTCTGCCACGAGCCCCTTGTCGATATAAAGAAGAATGCGCTCGCGCTGGTCGCGGTCGTGGTTATGTGATTTAGGCTCGTGATGAGTCTTTTTGTGGGAGTGGTGGGTGGAGTTGGTAGCTTCAGTTGCGTTGTCGTTATAAGTGTGGTGGCTCAGATCAATGAGCGTTGTGCCGTCAGCAGCGACGGTTGTCTTGTCCTTGAAAGTAGGAGGCGCAGGGAAATCTAAGTCCAAGTCGAAGGACTCCTCGGTGATAGTGGCCTCGGAGGGCTTCGACTGGTGACCCTTCTTCTCGTTTCGGCTGTTCTCTTCTTCCATCTCGGACAGAATAGACCCACGCATGATCTGTCGCTTGTGGCGAAGAGCAGCCAAAAGCATCTCTTCCTGACGCGTAACAGCCATGAATCGGTTATGGCTTCCCTTGCCATCAATGGACGAGTGAGCAGAGCGGATGTAAAAGTCGACAGAACTTGGGCTCAAAGGAGGCGTGGGCGCATCGGTGTTGGTTGAGGGAGTTTGAGGGGGAACGTATCGCATCGCGGGCAAGAAGTTGAGCTCGGGTTCGGGATCATTCTCAGAGTCCCTATCCTTATATTGCTCAGAATCAGGAGAATTCGAGCGTCTCTCGTCCGGATACAGAGCGACAACCTTGGCTCCTTTAGAATGGGAGCTGGGCTTGCTCTCCCATGTACTCGACGTGTTTTCTGATAAGTTAGATACGCTTGACATGCCTGATGGTGATTGTCCAGCTGTGCCCTCCTGAATAGTGTTTGTTGAGCTCCCAGAAAGGGAGCTTGTCCTGGGGGTTAAGACGGGACGGTGTCCGTTGGGGATGGTTAGATAGTTATTAGAATTAGCGGAGTGTGATGTCCGTTTGCTCGATCTGCTGAGTCGCTTCGAGCTGTTATCAGCACTAGAGCTAGTTCTAGCTGTGCTTGGACGATATTCAAAAGAAGACCCAGTTTCCGATGTAGCATACTCGGGTATAGATGCAGGGCCCTTTGAAGATGGCAGGTAAGCATCGTCTTCAGAGTCTGAGGAGGAGAGCGAAAGCACACTCTTCTCCTGAAGATCTGACTCCTGGAAACTCCTACTCGTGCGCTTCGAAGCCTTCGATGTTCGTGTATGTCGACTAGAAACACTAGCAGCGCAGTCTGTCGGCGAGGATTGGCCAGGCTTGCTGGCCAAGATAGCTTGAGGTGTTTGAGGTAGATTACGTTTCGCATATTGCGAAATGATCTGCTCATCATGATGACTCGGTGGTATGGGTCGGTGCTCATGCTTGCTCTGATGAGAAACTGTCTGCCTAAGCTGATGAGAGTCCTTGGATTTGGACTTCTTCAATTCTTTTTGCTTCGACTCTTTTTGCTTCAATTCTCGCTCCACCTCATCTGGCGCATCCAACTCGTCATCGATGATTGAGCGGAAAGACATTTGTTCGTAGTGTTCGTAGAGATTAGGTAGACCGTTAAGGTGATTGTGTTGCCTGCCTTTGCTTTCGCCGGTTTTTGGTCGGGGTGCTTCTTCCGAGTTCATTGACCTTAAACTCTCCTTCGTAGGTCGTCTCGACAACTTGCCCCGTAAGGATGGTGTGCTCGTTGGTGAAAGAATAGACGGTGATCTGACGACCTGGCCTAGCATTGAACCCTCCCAGTGATGCTCAGTTTTCTTGCCCCGAGATCGTCCCATGAGATGAGACAAATCAAGCTTTGCGGGCTTCTTCTTCTTTAATTTGGCTTCTGCAATAGAATTCTCCATATCCAGCATTCTCTCAGCTTTTGAAGGTAAGCCTTTCGCCATAGCTGAAGCTGACGTCTGCTGGGATATGGAAAGAGGCTGCTTAGACTTGTCATACCACGAGTGAAGCGTCGATATAGACTGTCGTTTTCGGAGAATGCTCGTCGCGTCAGACATATCATCGTCATATGCGTCAGTAGGCGCTCCATTTACTCTGAACTGCCGCGGCACGATTTCAGACTCATCTCCCCATTCCCGCATTCCGCGGTCATGTCTTACAGGGGAGCCATGACCATTGCCGTGGCCGTGGCTCGGCACCGGAGATGTCTCAGGTGCAGAAGGGGCGGCAAGATTGACCTTTGAGCTGGAAAAGTTGTCAAATTGCTGAGGAGCGTCGATATTGAGAGCCGTCGATCCGAGAATCTTCTGAGCTTTACTCATAGGCGGGGCTGTAACGGTCACCTTCGGAGGCTGCTTCTTGCGGCCTCCAAATGCAAACTTGCCCATCATTCTGGCGACGTCTCCCGGTTATCTCTTCTTTTTCGTCGCCAGATTGAAACTTATCCCCCCTTTGGGGATTCTCTCGTCAGCGCAAGGTCAACTGTCCTTGGACCAACATGTGCGGGAAAGGCGGTGTCGCTGGTGTTGGAGCTGGGTATAGATATTCAGTAATAATTATTTTGTTGCCAAGGAAGCGCGTCGCCGCTTCTAAATATTATCGTAACGTAGCAGATAGGATAGCGCTTCCGAAAGATTTTAGTTGTCGATCACAACCGATTTGTCGATGGGACGCTGTTAATATTAAGAAGTCGCCTCGTCTTTTGGTGTTATCCAGACTAGTCTTATTGGCATGTCATATCGAGCCTGGGATTGTCGTTCTAGTCCTGTTCGATCAGTCGTGTCGCTCTGTCGGTTGTTCTCCCCTCTCAAGATTCCCAACGAATGAAGCGGTCGTTAACGATCATGAACAACAGCAAAAACAAGAGGGGGGGAGTAGGCGGGGGAGTAAAAGAATAAGAAGACGACGTCGAGATGAATAGGGACGGACGGTGAATGTGCAGGTGGATTCAGACTTGGATCGGGCTTGACATGGGTATTATGGGGGGTGAGTATGAGCATGAAGAGGGGTGCGCTAGGAGAGTGAGAGGGTGTGTGATGGTGAGCGAACAAGGCAAGACAAGACACAGCCAAAAGCTTTGAGAATCCCCAATTCATAATCCCTGGTCACATTCGCAATCTGCTAATCCCGCCCGAGTGATCAGGTTAAAGCACAACCTGGAAGACTCTCCACCAGCACGCGAGGGCAAATGAAATCTAACCGACCTGATGAACCTCCACTGTCAGGTGGAAGTGAAGAGGGAGCATGAACTGAGGAGTGCGTCGACAGCAGGGGGGGGGATAAACTTGGCAAGATAATCGTAATATTGTTAGCAGAGAAAAGCAAAAGAATAGCTTAATATCTTTCATAGTTGTAATAATCCCTAGCTTGAATAATTCAGGCTGGCGGTGGCGGTTGACAGTACAACCCAACCCATCCATCCATGCAAACTGGCGGACAATACAAACGAATGCAAATCACTGTCCCGATCAATACAGAGTTTGATCAGTAGCTAAAGCATTACAGTAACACCACCTGCAAATAGTGGCTAGCTAGAACCAACCCGGGCTAACACCCCCCGCCATCATTTGCTCAATACAAAGTCAAAAGCCGATAGAGAGTCATGGCTTGCCCTCACAGGCTTGGCAGGGATCCCCAAAGAATACAGCAGCTAATTAGCGGCCCTCCATGGACATTGGCTGAGGTTAGTCACTGGATGCTCGATTTGCGAATGCCAATTTGCCTTTCAGTCCCTATACCGGCACATATTATAAGGGTCCATTTTATTATCATATGTGTGCCTTGCAGAGAAGCCTTTCTAGCCTTCCATTGCCATTCGATCTCTCCGATCCCTTACGGAGTACCCTGTCCAATCAAACGCCCCAGCACAGGCCTGAATTGGATATTACATTGCACCGAGCCGAGGCTCGAATTATGTGCCGTCGGCATTTTGCAGTACATGCCGCTTTCATCTCTACTCATCTCAAATCAGCCAACTCAGCCTCTCGTTGTCTCTGCCATATCCAAGCCAAAAGACAAGGATTTGCCGTTTGAACTGCTAGATTGTGCCGAATGGTGGTGACAGTGGTGAGCCAAACGCTCCCCTCCCTTTCATGCCAGGGGCCTGGCTCTGGCTGGACGGGGTGAAGCCAGCGCGGGTCCATCGGGCTATCGTGGACCTTGTTAAGTTATGCTCTGGCTAGCCTGGTCTGGCTCTGCTCTACTCCGTAGGTCTTGGAAGAATGAGAAAATGGGAAATAATGGACCCCTGCAGTAGAGGATCTGCTCCCCGCTCACCCTTGGCTGGGCGGGCTGGGACCTGGGGCAACTGCGCGCTGAAGGCTCTTGAGGCCGCTGAAGATGTCTTGCAAGTCCGCTATAACAGCAAGGGCTCGTGCTGTTCTATTGGACGGACCGACCGGCGTCATTCAGCTGCTGCAGCGCATTGTCCGAGCGCAGGTCACCCAACGGCCCAGGTTCATGATATTGAAGCTTTGATAAAGTGGCGGTGCATCACGTAAAGAAGAAAGAAAAGAAGGATAACATAGGATTCAGGAACAGGAACAGGAACAGGAACAGGACCCAGACAAGAGGAAAGTCACCATCCATTCCCAGACCGGTTAATCAGGGTATCTAGCCAATCCAATCGCAGCAGCCTAACTTTGCTTCTTCTTAGATCGACGACGATCTCCTTCCTCATCCTGTCGTAACCCCTTGTCTAACATTAGATCCCTGCTTTGCTTGAACTCTCGTCGCCGGAAAGGAAGCCTAGAAAGTTGGAAGAAGCGATTTAACTTTCTGCAGGTGTGATTACTGTAACGTCGAATCCAGAATCACATGTCATGGTCAAGATGCCGTTCGTTGTATGGATTTTTCCTTGTGGTTGAGCAATGCACAGCCTGAAGCATTCGGTTGGTGGTGGGAGCGGAGGGGATGGAGATGGCATGGCATGCATATGACTATAACGGACTAGAGGGACTGGTAAATTGACTAGCAAGGGCCATTCAGCCCATGACACTGACTGGTGGATATTTCCTTCAGAACCTAGCCAGATGCTTGCGTGCTCACTCTGTTATGTTGGTATCATGAGGTCCCCAGATCTTCGTGTTAGGGGTAATTGACAAGCTGTCAATCTCGGTTGAGCTGTAAGGATATTACGATTGAGCAATTGTAAATCTACAGATGCCACACATTCGGTAACAGTCATCACCACGTGTGAGTATGTCTCAGTTAACTTAGCTTCTGCTACTACAAGTTATCAGATGACAAGGCCGTGCACAATCGTTGATGTGGTTTCACGAATGTTCCAAACTCATTCCACGTAGAGTAAACAGCTCACCTACTGTACCATTTTTATCTCCTAGCTCTAGCTTTTTGCCTTCTGCTTTCAGTTCGGCTCCCGAATACAAAGACAGTTCAGTGCGCCGTGCTTCACATAGTGCGGCACGGGACGCCATCCGGAGCCTCACGGTCTCTCCGTTTTCATGTTTACGATGAAAGTATTCTAACTTACAGATGTTTTGTTTATATCATCCCTTTTGAATTAATCCCCATAACAATATATTTTGACCGTAGATCTTTTAAACGATACAACCTCATCTTGGCCCATGCTCCTCGGTTCCGCCTCAGCGGAGAGCGCGGCGGCTACTAATCTTCTTGTTCTTCAACTCAAAGTTGAGCACACAAGTGAGCTGGGCCAAACGATGTTCCGAATCCCTGGTGTCAATCAACCGAAGCTCGTCGGGTATTTCATGATATCCATCCGTTCAATGTAACGAAAACAGTGGGCAAACCAGAGACTATTTATCAGAGACTGGAATTTTGGTCTGTCTATTACCCGCTATTTTGCTAGATACGACCAACACCAGCGCTAACAATGGAGATTTTCCTCTCAAAGCAGAGGCCAAAAATTCTTTCTCCCTTCTCCTGCTAAAAGATATCGTGAAGTCCTCCCTCGTATTCCATTCTGTTAAACTTTGGCCCCTGTGCTTACATAGAGAGCCATGACTCGCCTTCGGCTTCTTAAATACAGACCGGCGTCATACCGGAAATTTCCCTAGCGGTGAAGGCGGCCTTGTCCATCGTGATTTATCACATTGAGCTTCATTTGATGACCAAACGTAATCAACCTAACACATATGTTCGTTACTGAATTCGCCATCAATTGGCTTGTTGTCATGTCACCTGTCATGATGCTGGTCAGGCTGAGCCGGGGTTTATATCCCAGACTCCTCGTGGTTCGTCTATCATGATTGACATTTTCACAGTCTGTTCTTTCAACATGTGGTGCTCTTTGTTTCTTCCGTCATCCTCGCTAGACCTCATGTAGTGAACAACAGTTCGTCAACCAAAGTGCCACTTTCAGCCACCCCATGCGATAACCCGCAACTAGCGATTCATGCAGGCCAAGACTATTGACACAGCAATCAAAACGCGTGTGCATACTATTATGTCTAGATGTACATTATCGTCCGATTTCATATATTGGCAATAAATTATTAAATTAGCAATTGGAAACACCTCCTCTCTCTCCGTTTGTTCTGTTCCAAGTCACTCACAGCCTCTGACGTCCATTTCCTTTGTCGGCATCAAGCGATATCCCATACCAGGCCCTACCGCTCCGAAGAGAACTGGCCCCTGAAACGCGGGATTGACACGGACACAGACACGGACAGAATGGTCCTTGTTTCCTCGGTCGGCCAACCTCAACGGTCTGCCCGAATAAATACATATAAGCAGCAGATCGCATCGCCTGCTCCGTTGATTTTCTTGTTCTGGTGGGTTTCAGGTTCTTCTCACAGCCTTGTCCTTGTCCTTGTGGACGAGAAACCCGATATATCACATGAAACATCATCATAGCTCCAGCCTTTCCACTTTTTGCTTTTTGGCTGATCTGCTTTGTGCTTTAAACAAAACTGAATGTCTGCCGAAATCCCTACTTGATATTACTGCATCGTCTTGCTTGCATTTGGATTCCTGCAGCTGCAAGGCTCTGTGCCACCCGGATATCTTGGATCCCGAGATCAATGGGGCTTGGCTGCAGTCACGTCCAAACGGCTTTCACGATTGAGATATACGTAGTATATTTCTTTTTGTTCCCTCCCTTGCGTTCAATACCACAACTCCAAACATGTAGGGAGATGCGTCAACATTGTTTATGAGAAGTCAATATGCTTATCCATGCCGTGCTGGCTATCCGTTCTTCCAGATCCGGTCTGCAGTTCGCAGTAAGTTTCATAGCCAATGGGGTATCTGCATGGCCTCACTTTTCTTATTCTATATTTGATTATGTTGCATGGAAATTTTTGTTTCGTTCTTTTTATATGTCGATAGGGCTCTTCGTTCCATGTTTGCTTTTTCTCAATGCAACAATAAGGCCTTCGCTTGCAAGTTCGCAAAACCAACCCTTTGCAGACATGCTCAGCATCCAATATCGATATTCTCACTCCCCAACGTGCCGTTGGCGTCAGTCATCTAGGAATAGTTTCAATATGTTTCATACGTACTATAAAAACTCGTTGTCCGAATATAGGGCGCCGGCGATATTTTGATACTTGCACTTCATCGAGGTACAGGGTAGGCTAACGTGAAGATTCTTGGTCTCAGAGAGCTATGCCATCCAGACTGCAATAGTATATTCGTCCCAAGTTTATACTATCTATTAGTTGTTCATGAGATTTTCATATGAGTTGTTATTCAAATCAAAATCCAAAGAAGCCGTGTATGTTTGCTATGATGTTGTATTGGGGTTGTGTCTACTAATAGGTTCGTCATATGAAGTGACGCAGCAAATAAAGCTATAACATCTGCTGATACTATCTAAAGGCATGACTTACAAGGAATAAGAACTGATGACTTCTCAAAACTGTCTATATAGGTAGGGCTCGGGGTGACTTTTGAGTTGATCAGAAAATATTATATAGTCGTGCTTCTGGAAGTTATCGTAGCAACCTATCTACCCTACGTTGGAGAAGGCCGAAAATCGCAACTCAACCTCGCATATTTGATTTACACAGGCAAACATGTATTGCCGAAGATAACGAGACTACGGTCCTTGCATTGGTTCATGCGTAGTTTGCAGCGATTTTTAGATCCGAATATATGCAAACGTTTTGTCCTTGTTGCATGAAACATTATTTTTAGAATGAATGCAAATGAGAAGAGTAGGATAATTGGACCATCTAGATCAAAAAGCCTAGTACCACAGCGAGATAAGATATAGTCTGATTGAAGATGTATTGTAATAGTATTACTGCCAGCCACACCGTGGATGACGCCCGGAAAGCGGCACAATTTCAAGATATATCGCTTCCATTTACCACATACGCTCCCAGCACCTCTTCCAGAAGGGCATGGCAGCAAGCTCACGTCTGTAGTTTTCCTCAATGCCACCCTCCTCCCATTGCTTGCACTCCTCGTCAACCTCCTTCTTACCACTGACAAGATCAGCAGTCTCAGGGTTGACAAACTTGGTCTTCTTGACGACCTTCCAGACAACAAACAGAAGACCAGCGTAGGCGTGGCAGAAGTAGCTGGTAACGAAGCCCTGAGTGTTCCAGGGCTGGAACTTGTCAAAGCCGATGAAGATGAGGGCAGTGACACCGAGGAAAAGGCCGATGTAGGCAGCCCAAGGGTTGAAGGGAGCAACGTAGTGCAGGGAAGACTTGTCAAGACCCTGGGCGTTGCGGGCGCGGTACCAACCGACAAAGACAATGATCATCATGGTGTAGGTGGCAATGAGACCGGTTGTGGTGAGGTCGACGAACCAGAAGAAGACGGTGACGGAGGACTCGCCGGCGACGAGGAAGGTGATGCAGCTGATAAAGCTGACAGTGAGGACGGCGTACATGGGCACACCAGACTTGTTGCACTTCATGAGGAAAGCAGGGGCTTGGCCGTCGCGGGCAAGACCGTAGAGGGTTCGAGACGAGGAGTAGAGGTATGCGTTACCGCAGGAGAGACCGGAGGTGAGGATGAGGAAGTTGATCAAGTCAGGGAGGCCGTGGATACCAAGGTTCTCAATGCCAATGACCCAGGGAGAAGCAGCAGCACCAGCAGCGCTGTTCTCAATAGCACCAAGCAGACGCTTGTCATCAGAGCTGCAGATGATACCGACAGCCAAGACTCCAAGGACGTAGAAACCCACAAGTCGGTAGAAGATGAGCTTGGCGACTCGGGGAATGGTTCGTCGAGGGTTCGCGATCTCACCGGAGGAGAGAGAGATCATATCGGGACCGGCGATGGTGAAACCAGCGTAGAGAACAACCTTCCACCAGCCACAGAATCGACCAAGATCCCCATCAGCGTGATAAGGCTGCATGGCCTTGCCGCCCTTCCAGTAGCGGAATCCGTAAGCGTCGCCCTTGGGGTTACCACCACACATGGTGACGAGGGTAATGAAGAGGAGACCGAAGAGCAAGATGACCTTGAGCGAAGCCATGATGAATTCAGCTTCACCGTAGTACCTGAGAGTTGTTAGTTATATGCCCTTTTCGCCTCGAAAAGTTGTACTTACTTGACAGCAACGACATTGAGCAGAACACAAATGACCATTGCCATCGCAACCCACGCAGCAGGATTGATATCAGGGACCCAGTATTGCATAAGAGTCGCAACGGCACTGTATTCGACACAAACAAGCATAAGACCAGCGTAGAAATATGTCCATCCCATAGCAAATCCTGTTAACTCCGTTAGCTAGGTCGAGGTTTGTATGAATCGAATGCGAGACGTACCAAGTGCAGGGTCGACGAAACGGGCAGCAAGCTCAAAGATAGAACCACGGACAGGAAGATAAGCGCACATCTCTGCAACACACAAGTTGCAGGGCCAGACGAAGAAAACGCCCCAAATTAAGTATCCGAGAACGACAGAGAGGGGGCCAGCCTTGGAGAGAACACCACCGATACCAACGAAGAGACCAGTACCAATAGAGCCACCAATGGCCATGAGCTGAACATGTCGAGGGGAGAGACCTCGCACAGTTCGGCCATATTCTCTATCGACGGAGTTGTGATCGATCAAGACACCAGGCGCAGTGTCGGAAACGTTGGGAGCCTCGACGGCTTTTGACTCGGGGTCCTCTTGATAACCCATGATTAAGGTTTGTGATTAAAAAGACGAGATCGGACTTGAATGCTCAATCTCTTACTAGAGTAGAACTCTTAGTGAAACTGAGATGAGGAATGGGAGCAATGTCTTGGAGACACAAGCCTGGTATAAGAAGTATTCTGGGGAGGGGGAAATTGGTCTTAAGAATCAAGCTTGACTGTAACCATGATCAAGGTTATGGATCATGACAACCGGCCCGGTTTTCTGGAAGAGGAGCTCATCGTGTCGATGACAAGGGAGGTCAAGCTATGCGATGCTATGCTATGCTACTCTGGATAGTACGAGTTCCCCGAAGCTGGAGGTAAAGGGCATGCCACGCTAGGTAAACTTCTCCACTATATCCGTAGTAACGGATATGCTAGATACGGGGAAGATAAGCAGTGCAGCAAGTGCCCGACGGTGTGTTCCAGTGCTGATCGCCTGAAAGTCCGCTCTGGAGGTGAGTCGAGGTGAACATGACCGGGCCGGCGATATCGTCTCAAAATGGTAAGTAGGGGCGACAGAGTGACAGTATGTGGGGGAATAGGAAGACCATGACTCGGCTTGTCAAATGATTGTGTAGGATTTGTGTCTAAGTGATGGCTTGAAGTAGGACTATGGGAGAGTTTGGGGAGCACTAGAGGCTGCCAAGAATGGCGAGACCAGGGCACGCTCCTCTTTAGCGAGAATTGGGGACGGATCCTTGTTCTCTTGGTTGGTATGGAGCCTTTGCTGTGGGCAACGGTTATCAGAGATAGAAGAGACAGAGGATGAGATAGGCAGTTTCACGGAAGGGCCAAGACGGGACAAGCAGGGGTAATCCACCGCGGTTAAAGCTTAGTTGATAGATACTTTTCAGTCTCAGTATAACAATAGAGCCATTGTATTGAATTCAAGTCAAGAGAAAGTCCCTCAGTGTTAGACCTCCCTGATGAGCATAATCATTAAGTATCATCGGTCTATCCGTATAGCAGCATCTCAGACACTGGCTGACTGGTTACAGGTTACAGGCCCTGAGCTTGCTTAGCTTAGAACCAACGGCTATACCGACAACCGTTGCTCCGAATGACCAGATCATCTCCAACTTCACCGCGCTCCGAAGCAAACACAACACTCCAAAACCGCGGCTCCGATGCAAGGTCCTTACCCCAGAAAGCTCACCTCGTACGTAATGAAATACAAGAGCGGCATGCGGATTTCGCACCGCTTTTGTTCACATCATGTGGGGAGATCACCATCGCGGTACTCGGTACCGAAGCAGAGGTTGTGCACATGCAGAACAAAGCAAAACTACCCGCGCTAGAGGAAGTCTCTCGAGGTCGAGGGAACGAGAGGAGAAATGCGGGGGAGATTGAGAGACTTAATTTTAAGCATGGGTTTAAGCGTGGTGGCCCTGGTCTGTCGGACGAAGCCCGATTGCATTGCGAGTCATTATTACGTGAGGGTATCTCACACTTCAATTGGGTTCCTTTTCAGGCACAAACGAGAGAAGTAATTGGATCAGAGAAAGAAAAGGAAAAGCCTGTCAGTTGTAGTCTAGACGGATATACACACAGCTGAGTCGTCTCTGATAGAGATAGCCGTAAAAGTTGGGACTGGGTCTCCCCCTCCAATTCTCTCTTCTTATCAGCTGCCCCCTGACCGCGCTTATTTGGTTGGAGCAGTGCACTCAAGCAGAGATAAGAAGGATGGAGAGTGCGGAACTCTTCTACATGCAGTCTAGAGTAGAGTTCAGTCCCATAGCGTACCCCAAATCTGTCGCCCATGATATTTCTCCAAATTTGCAGCCTGTGAATACCCTCAATTTTCTTGTAACCAAAATCTTCCCCAGATCTATACATCTGCTGTCAAGATCTCTCCCCCCGCAAAGCTCCAGCAAACAAGGTGAAATCTCTCCAGATAAAACCTGGAGAATCCTGTATTCCAGGCTCGCGGGGCCCCACGAATATCGAGCCAACGAAACGTAATGAAAACTTGCGACTCAATATCAAGTGGCATCACCGTCTTTCGACGGCCGAACGGACAATGGGTAGCAGCCTGTGGGCACGGAACCACCCGGCCCCTCCTTTGCATCCATTCTTTCTCATTCGGTTTTTACTATTTCTTCAAATAGCTCAATTTTGTTCAACAAAAGGCTGAAAAAGCCCACGCTTACTTTGCCGGTTGGAGAAGCGATTTGCATCCCGGTTGTTCACGAACTACTGTAAGTTCAGCGCCACTAAATGTATAGAACATTTCATCGCCCTCTGTGAATGGCTATAACGGTAGAAATACCTTCTAGAAGAGAAATGAGACACAACAACCGGCATCGATCCAGCCAGGGGTGTTTGTGTGAGGGGAATGGGATGCGGGTAAATCCTTGTCACGATAACTGGCCTCGAGCGGATTAGCGGAAGTCGTAGCTGCAAATAAGCTTGAAAACTAACATTTGAGCCGTCGGCAGTCTGGCATCATACTATTTCCTAGTCATGTTCTCTTCCTTATTTCTTTGAATGAACCGGGCCGGTCAACAAAGAGTGATTTTCGGCATCAGACGCGTTCAACATGAGGATCCACCCCCAGATATCAGCTTCATCTTGGCGACGCCGGTTGTTTTTGCCAAGATGATATGCACATTAGCTCGTCTGATTATGCTTGACGAATCATGAAAACTACATATATGTGATCGGTCATCAAGATGGAGGCTTTATAGCTCTTGTGAGATGTTAAGAGACTGAGATAGTTGTGTCATATTTCAAGATATGCGCTCATCGGTTTCGGACAGATCAAATTGCACAAAACGACAATATTCTTATGCTGTATTACGCTCCATGCTTTTATGAAACAATGTCCTATGGCCCGCCTTTTCCTTATAAAAAGAAACGCTTCGGATGCTTTAATATCCAAATGATAGATCAATCTCAACAAAAGACTCCTGACTAATGTCAAATAACGCCTGCGCTCCAAGATGTATATGTACCAATGCCAGGAACGTCAACATGATCCTCATTACCCGATGCTAGCACAAGCCGGCACCTCCCTTGCTTAATCCAACCCTACCACGCGGCATATGCATACTATGCCTATCTATGCCATATGAGGATTTAAGTTGTCACGCTGATTCTGGATCCAGAGCCCCGGATTCAGGGCTGATACGCCATCGGCAGTCGTGGCGTAGCTGTGGCCGATCAGAAGTCTCAGCGGTCTGGATCATGGTCTAAAGATACCGCGTCTTAAGCCACTCCTCGTCTCGCAAACCTAGATTCAGACCGTTCTGTGTCCACCATCGTCGAACCGCGCTCTGATCGCCAATGCTGTCCTCAAGAGCCTCTTCGATGTTGCAGGTTCGAAATTCTACCAACTGCTTTCGACCCTCCATTCCTTCAAGCTCTCCATGAGCGAAGTTGCGCCACCATTCAAGCACCGTTAGATGCTTGAATATGGTCGGTGAAACAAGAACCTCAGCATCAAACACCAGCTTGTCATCTCCTTTGAGCCGCCTCCAGGTTTCTAAAACCTCGACCTGGCCCCATCGACTCGCCACCTTGGCGACGCTATCACCATGCGCAGCAGGGATACCTGAAGCGTCCCACCACCGCAACACATCAGCTTGTCCATGTTGTGTTGCCCACAAGAGTGACCGGCCCGGCCGTAGAACGACCTTGTCGTCTTGTGCTGCAGCGTCGCGCCACCACTCTAGGACCAAGAGATGCCCATTTCCGCTAGCCTGCTCCAGCGCAGACTCAGTATAACGCATCATCAACCCAGAACGACGCCACCACCAATCTAAAACGCGAACATGGCCAAATTTGGAGGCACCATCGACGGCTTCCGCGTCGTATACATGGCGATCTCTGAACCATGAGCTCTGTTTCCAATAGTCCAGCACATCAGTGCGTGGATAATAGACAGAAGCTTTTGTTGGCAACGTCGTTCCATCGAATGCCTTGAAAAGGTCAGGCCGGTTGGCTTCCATATACGCCAATACATCGATAAGACCAAATTTGATCACTAGTTTAACGACCAAGGTAGATATATCATGAAATTCCGGTGGGGATTGCGATATCTTTTTACATATCGCTGCTGAATTGCAAGTTAGTACCGTCCACTCGAGCTCATGCTCGTACACCTTCAGCGGATCGTTGGGATCTCTGGGTGTACTTGTCCATGGCGAGGGCATCGGTAGGTTGGTGTACATTCCTAGAGCCTTCGCAAGCTCCCAGTCTCCTGCGTAATCAAGAATGATAGTCCAGATCTCTGGTGGCAGCTTGGACTGGATTGTGACATCCGCATTATCTGCCAGGGCCATTCCTGTCGCAACCTCAACATCTCTTCCAAGCCCAAGTAAGTCGGCTTGGTTTTTTATGATGCCTAGCACCTCGTTGAAGCCGTTCCAGTTTGGCACTCGTTTTGGGTTTGCCGATCCTTCGTAATGCCACAATATCGGCGTCACCACACGTATCCAGTTCCATTTCCGATGCAATTTGTTTAAATGTTTCTTGGTCATTGGGTTCGACCACATATGGGTGCTCATGCCAGGAACCAAGACAATACTCTTCTGTGTGTCCCATCCTCTGAGTACTTCTCCGAGGAATGTATCGGTTACACCAGCTAGCATTTTCGCAATACTGTCCGCATCGAGCGGTACGCAGACCATGAGATCAGCCCACTCTACCAGCTCGAATGCCTGTTGACGATAGAATTCGATGTCGTCGGCCCGATCGCCCGTTCCAAGCGACAACCCTCTGTTCTGCATGACAATAATGGTCTGAGTTAATCGCGGGACTACATCGTCGACGATTGCTCGCGCTTCAATCTGTGGGTTTTTGGAGAGGCGCACAACGAGTGCTTGCGCCCATGAAGTATCGCGGGGACCGGTAGCAGCGACAAGAAGGCGGAGTTTGCGGTTGCGGGCCATATCATGGAGGGACGAGGTGGAAGTGGGAGCGGGACTCAGCCGCGGCGAAAAGGAATGATGATATGCCATGCTGGAAGATGAACCAGATTCAACATGTTTTGCAGGGGAAAGATGAGGAGGGCAAGCGGTGAGTTTTGAAGACGAAAGGATGTGACGGGGCATCAAATCACTGGTGCAACAAGATGCAGGATCACGTGGCGGTTGCTGTTCGATGCGAATGTTTTTTGAGGATACGGTGAGATAGTGGCTTTATCGTTTGGAGAATTGGTTAGTCGGCCGAGTATAAAAACCGTGAATCGTGAATCAGTCGTGGCGTTGAAGTTTGCTTGGTTGTGATCAGTCCTGCGATTTGACAAATGATGCTCGGGGAGGGTCTTGTCTGGCTGAGTCTGGGGCGTCAAACCTGCCCCATTTTTATCCTGCTAAGGTTCCGGTGCAATCCGGTAACCGGGGAATTCGATGGAGGGGCAAGTCTTTTTCTCTTTAGAGAGTCATGAACTGAAATGACGTCGAATTGATTTGATAGATAATAGAAGCCAGTGGGCGAAATAAACGGTAAAATCTTTCGACTAATCGGGACGATTGTCCCTCATGAACTCACTCAAAATTATATAAATCACATCATGAGATAGGCCAAATTTAGAAGTCTCTTCTCCAGTTTTTTATTCGTTACTTAATACTATCAAGTTTTGGTATTGTCTCACCATAAGACAGAAATCTCCATTCTAGACATTTCGTGAAGCCCATGAAAGTACTTCGGAGTTATGTCTTGTTGCGCTCATCATGACCTCTTCATTTCTTGACACACTTTAGAGTTCAGCCCTCCGCAACCCTCTCGACCTCAGGTCAATCAAAGGTTTGAAGACGACATTTCAATCACATGACCCAGTCAGTCTAGCAGTGGAAACAGCTTGGTGTATACAAGTAGCTCCCGATTACTCCACAACTCAAACCCCGAGGATAGAAAACTTTGAACCTCATTGTTGTTTGACTCTGAGTCTTAGTCAGTGTCTTTAATCTTTTTTCTGATCCTACAAACAAACCTCGTTATTTTTGTGCGCACCGGATTCAACTAAATACCAGCGTTGATCCCAACCTGAATCACATACCTGAACTTTCCGATCCTAACCCGAGCCGCTCTCGCTCACGTATTTATTTCTCGCCGCCAAAAAATCTTCGCCCCGCTATTTTCTCTTCCCTTCTTTGACAATGCTGGACCAAATGGCGAACGAAATCAAGCTCATCTCGGGGAGCTCCCACCCGGATCTCAGTGCAAAAGTTGCTAGTCGGTATGTTATTCTGATTTTGAGCCTCTTGTTGCGCCTGCAGGCGTGACGCCGCGCCTGTCATTGGAAGTGCAAGTGGCTGATATATCTTAGGCTCGGCATTGATATCGCAAACACTATGAGCTTGAACTACTCCAACCGAGAGACTAGTGTTTCTATCGGAGAGTCTGTTCGTGACGAGGATGTGTTCATTCTCCAGTCCACTGCTCCTGGAGATGTCAACGATGGTCTTATGGAGCTGCTCATCATGATTCACGCTTGCCGAACTGCCTCGGCCAGACGGATCACTGCTGTTATTCCCAGCTTTCCCTATGCCCGCCAGGACAAGAAGGACAAGTCACGAGCTCCCATCAGTGCTAAGCTGATTGCAAACATGCTCCAGGTTTCTGGATGTGTACGTGGCTCACTAACATTATGCCTGATAACCTGCTGACTGTGACATAGAATCATGTTATCACCATGGATCTTCATGCCTCGCAGATCCAAGGCTTTTTCAACGTCCCTGTGGACAACCTCTACGCTGAACCCTCTGTCCTTCGTTGGATTCGTGAGAACCTCAGCGTGGAAAACTGTGTCATCGTTTCTCCCGATGCTGGTGGCGCTAAGCGTGCGACATCTCTCGCTGACCGCCTGAACACCGGTTTCGCTCTCATTCACAAGGAGCGCCCCCGACCTAACGTCGTTGGTCGCATGGTTCTCGTTGGCGATGTCAGTGACAAGGTCGCCATCCTAGTTGACGACATGGCCGATACCTGTGGCACTGTGAGTTCTGCGTGACCTTGTCTCAGTAACACCACCTAACCCCTCTTACAGCTTGCCAAGGCCGCTGCGACTGTCAACGAGCACGGCGCCAAGGAGGTCTACGCCATTGTTACCCATGGAATTCTCAGTGGTAAGGCCATTGATACCATTAACAACTCTTGTCTTTCTGGCCTTGTTGTTACCAACAGTAAGTAATTCATCGTAATTCTGCGCTCAAGGATCTGTGCTAACCTTTTACCTAGCTGTTCCTTGTAAGCTTTAAAATGCCGAATTTGGCGTCTGTTTATACCCACGGTATTCTAACTTTCAGTAGTGGGTGACAAGATTGAGCGCTGCCCTAAGCTCAAGGTCATTGATGTGTCCGGAACACTCGCTGAGGTATAATCCTTGAAATATTTGGCTAGTGTATCGTTACTTACTGGGTGCTTAGGCTATTCGACGAACTCATAACGGAGAGTCCGTTTCTTACCTCTTCAACAATGTTCCCGTTTAAGATCCCTAAATGTTAGAAAGCAAGATGAAAACAAGGTTATGGAGTTGGTAGGTCTGGTTGTCTTGATGAAGCCGCAGTTGCGAACTAACAGCCAACAAGCGGCGTCCTTTTATTAGAACCGAGGCTTGGGCCAAGCCGGATTATCAGTCATTTGGGTATAACTCTCAAAACCCATAAAAAGAGATTTAGACTACGAGTTGTGCGAATTCTTGCTAGATACTGGATGATGTTCGGATACTGTTCATGTTCAGATGCTGCATGTGCGATGTAGGCCCAGCACACACATGTAGTTCGCTGGTTGCCAGCTTGGATTGACCACAGGGATTTTCTGTTCAATCGTGTGCTGACGTGCGTATGAGTTGAGTTTTAGGATTCAAATTTATGCATCGAATTGAATCTTGTTATCGAGGAAAGGGCTCATGGAGAAGCAAGGTTTCATCTATTGATTGGATTCTAGCCGGATGCTCTTCATGGCAGTTGATCTTGCGGAAATCGGTTGAGGCAAGTCTCTCTTCTCAAAAAGATAGGTGAAGCCATCTGATTTTGATGAGCCCATATTTTCTAGGTGATTAAAAGAGTTCCTGCCTGTATTTGCTATTGAACATGGCGAAACTGTTTGGCGGAGGATACTCAGTCTCTGTTCAAATGGGGAATGCCTGATGAACAACGCCATTCTCATTTACAAGGCTCCGTAGATAATTTTTTATTTCTATTTTTTATTTTTTTTTAAAAAAAAGAAGAAGAAGAAAAAGAAGAAGAAGAAGAAAGAAAAATTAAAGAAGTCATGATGGTGATATCTTTGCATGATTGCAAGGGCCAATTCTATGAAGCCCCACGTGAATAGCAGGCGGTGAGTAATTCTGCCGCATCATCTACAAGGGACACATCACTGCCTACAAGCATCAACACATTGTAAAGGGAGAAGCATCATCGAGCAACAAAAAACTGGCCTCTTCAGCTGCATGGACCTGCAGAGAACCTATATGCTCTGTTCTGAGCTGGAAACTCTCACGGTTTGCCCAAGATGACGACACAACTCCTCGCCACGGAGCTGGCCAATCTCATCCAGGAGAGCAAAAGGAAGCATAATGACCTACGACAAGTGAGCCGCCTGAATCATCACCGTGAAAATCTTCATCTTATAATGAATTCAGGCTGCAGAGAAATCCTTGGAAGAGCTGAGGAATCTAAGAAATCCATCCGAACAGACGGCACCTGAAGGTTCGACGCTAGGTACTCCCTGTTAGTGGAAGCTATATCTGACTCCCAGACAGAGCTATCTCAGAAACCCAACTTTGTCAACCCGTTCATCATCGCGTGTGGTGCCAAAAATGCCAAATTTACGGCCATCGCGATTGCCTGTCTTCAACGTCTCATCGTTGCTCAAGCTCTTCCAAGATCAAAGCTGAACCAAATATTGGAAGCCTTGATGCAAGCTACCTCAGCTGGTCTGGATGTGCAGCTCAAGATCTTACAAGCCCTGCCCTCGCTTGTTCAGAACTATGCATCAGATCTTAAAGGAAATTTGCTGGTGACCACACTGAACATTTGCTTTACTCTCCAGAGCAGCAAAAATGCCATTGTGAACCATACCTCAGCGGCGACGCTGCAGCAACTGGTTGCGTCCGTGTTCGATAAAGTTGTCGCTGAAGATAAGAAAGCTGGTGATGCACCTGCGGCTAACGATTCAGAATATTCAGAAAATCACCCAGCAGCTACTGATGCCTATCGGGTATGTATTTCAACGCTCATTTCCAACGGCTTCTAACCGTTTTAGATCTTCAATGATCTGTGTCTCATGACAGAAAATCAGCGGCCAGAGTTCATTCGCGTTTCAGGGCTACCACAGACATTCGGATTAGAGCTCATTGAATCCGTTATCACAAACCATGCTACAGTCTTCAGCAACCATCCTGAGCAAGCTCAAATTCTACGGAGCAGAGTCATGCCACTTATCGTGGGTGCCTTGAAGGGAAAGCCAAACTTCGCAACCACGGTGCGCCTGGTGCGCATTCTGTATACTATGCTGCGAAGACATATTGGCATCTTACCGTCAGAATGCCGTGAAGCGCTGGCTGTTTTAACGCAGATTCTGGATCAAGATGAAACCGTCTGGAAGAGAGCGTTGTGTATGGAAGTTTTCCGTGGAATTTTTGCGGATCACGCCCTTCTCAGGCGAATCTACGCAATGTTCGATGCTACAGAAGGAGGAAAAGATGTTCTCAAGCCGTTGATAGCCACGTTTGTGCGCTTGAGCACGGAAAAACCTGCCGTGATTGGACTCGGACCCCAATCATCATTGCCTACAACCAGCTCGAATATGGGTAGCTCCTCTGAGCAAGCCATTGCTGAGGCAAGCGGCATGACTGGATTGATGACGGGACCCGGTGGATCAGAGACGACGACTATGGGCATAAGTACACAGTTCAGCTCAGTTCGCGTCCCTTGTATTGACCAACTCGACAAGACCGAGGCACCCACTATTCCAGAGTCATATCTCTACAGCTTGGTGCTGGCCTGCATATCGTCTGTATCTGACGGCTTGGCCAAGTTTATTTTACCCCTTACTGTCCCAAGCGACACAAGGAATCGAAAGAGAACATCCAGACAGGAATTTGGCCGTGATTCCCCTGCACCACCGGCCGAGCCAGAAGGCACCCCTCCAAAAGGAAAGATGGAGAGGTCAGCGTCTTTTAAGAAAAACCCAGTTCCATTGAACCCACTTTCGTTGGAGGATCATCCTCTGCACTCCGAAGTCAAGATTTGTGCTACAATCGTCGAGGAGTGTTGGCCTGCGATTCTCGCGACTTGCTCTACGTTCTTATATGCTGCATTGGACTCAGAATACTACCATGGACTAGTACGTGCTTTTCAGAGATTTGCACACGTTGCTGGACTGTTACAATTATCAACTCCCCGGGATGCTTTTCTCACAACTTTGGGCAAAGCAGCTGTCCCGCCTAATGTACTAACAGCTTGTGTCAATGCTGGCCAACCTCGACCTCAGACCCCAAGCACACCGACTGATGGCAGCAGTCTCTTCAGCAACGCCCGGGGACTTCTGAGTGTCGATAGCCTGACACCCACCACACCCATTGCTGACAAAGGGCGACAGGCATCGTTTGATGCCTCTGTGGCTTCCTTAAATACTCGTAACTTACTATGTCTTCGCGCGCTCCTGAACCTGGGAATAGCGTTGGGTCCAACTTTGGCAGGAGCTTGGAGTATTATCTTGGAAACGCTACAACAAGCTGATTTTGTCCTCTTCGTCAGCGGAAAGTCTCCTGGAAGAACACAAACTATGAATAGAGGAGCCGATGCAGGTGGTGACAGTGAAGCTGCAACTTTGATGGCCAACTTCGGCTCCGAGGTTCGTGCGGTTGAAACGGCAGCATCGAGACTGATTGAGAGCACGGTTGACTTCCCCAATGAATCGTTTCTGAAAGTCGTGGCGGCTATCTGTAGTTTGTTGACGCAGAAACCAGTTGAGCAGCCCGAGGCCGCCCCTCAACCACAGGCACCATCTGATGGGCAGCTCAAGGCACCCGTGGTACAAGGCCGCAGATTTTCTGGTCAGCAAATGAGTTCTGGGTCGACCCAGGAGGATCAGTTTGCACTCGCTAAACTTGGTGAGCTCGCTACCATCAATATTGAGCGGTTATTGGAGTACAGCCCAGAGGAGTCTGGCTGGGATGTGCTGACCAAAGAGCTGATCGACACCCTTACTTCTTCATCCATGAACTCATCGGTCAGGACTAGAGCCGCAGATATACTCGTGAAATTAGTCTTGGAGGCTGCAAATGTCACATCTACATTACCACAGGAGATTCGTGGGGAGATTCAGCTCCGTTTCTTTGAGGCTCTTCGTAGGTCACTGGTGCCTCTACTTAAGGGAGACAGAGAAGTTTCTCTTGCGAGCCACTCAACTGATATCGACATCCACAAAATCATCCTTGACGGCCTCCAGAGTATTATAGAAGGCAACGGAGAAACGTTGGCCAAGGGATGGGACATTGCCTTCGAAATTATTGGTACCATCTTCATTACGAGAGAATTCGACCCTGCTTATCGCCGTGGCTCAGTGGCCAATCCGATTCTTCTCGATACCCGATCAGCAAGACTTATTAGGTCTTCTTTCAACTCCCTCCAACTGATTTGCTCAGACTTTCTGGCCTCGCTGCCGAACTCTTGTTTCTTGATCCTGGTCGATAATCTCTACAAGTTCTGCTCGCAAGATGATGATCTTAACATTGCCTTAACTGTGAGTTCCCAGCTAATTTGTTTTGACGCATGCTGACTCCCTCTAGACGGTGACGTTTTTCTGGGTATTGTCCGACTTCCTCTCTGCGAAGAACAAGTCTCTTGACATCACTGCAGATATGATGCAAAACACTGAGCTTTCTGACCTCGAAAACATGGCAGCTGATCACAGCCACAAGAGCTCTGACGCAGCATTGTGGATGTTGCTTTTGCTCCGATTGACTAACGTCACTACTGATGACAGACTTGAGCTTCGCAACAGTGCAATCCAGACGTTGCTTAGGATCTTTGATGCCTATGGCGATCGGCTTAGCCCAGAGTCGTGGTCGATATGCGTTAAATCAGTCGTCTTTAAGCTCCTATCATCAATAGAGCAGGAAATCAAGGTCCTGCAGTCTGATGAGGAAGAAGGCGCGGATGATGGCGACCGAACTGAATGGACCGAGACAGCCGTTGTGGTTCTCAATGGTATCTCAAGTCTCGTCGCCAACTACCTTGATATCCTTACTGTCTATCCCTCTTTCGACCATCTGTGGCAGGAATTGCTTTCCCACCTTAGAACTCTTCTTGGCTTCCAAGTCCTGGATATTAATACTGCAACATTCAAGGCCCTCGCTCATATTCTGTCCCAAACCAACAATGAAGGCAAGCCAGTTTTCAGTAAGACAGCGATCGATGTTGCATGGGACCTGTGGGCAAAAGGAGTTCCAACCTCCAAGACTGTTGATGAGAAGGTCGAAGACAATCAAAATTGCCTTATTGCCTATGTTTCCAACTTGACGGAAATTTATCGACTCATCCAGGAGGACCTCAAGGTCAAGCGAGTCAGCAGAATTCTAAGTCTGCTCCGAGAAACATTAGACGAGGCTTCTGTCGGGAATTATGTCCAGGATGTTGAGTATGTGACGCCTTTGCAAGCGCACATCCTTGAAGCCGTTCAAATGATTCGAACAGATATCGAGGGAGTCCCGTCGGCTATGATCACCCAGGTTGCAGATTTTGTTGTGTTGCCCTTTGTGCAGGCCAATCCATCAAAACCTGGGCCTAAGCGCACTTACATTGCGCTCTCGAAAGCGAGCATGAAGACGCTTGAGAAGCTTATTCTCCAGCACTCATCAGACTCAGACATATATGGCAGTGGATCCTTCTACCAGGCTCTGAAGGCTTTGTGCAAACCCATTGCGCTCAAATACGGCTTTCCTACCATTACGAAGTCCACGCAGCCATGGAGGTTGGCCACCTCAACAGTGCTTACTATCCTGGAGGCGACATTATTGCAGATCACCAGCCTCGAACTTCCAAATGGAGTTGCGGAGAATATTTGGACCACAATAGTTGCTACCGCTGATGGTATTGTGAGCGCGGACTGCAGTATTGCCCCTTCAGGGACGGACTTTGCAGGCGACGAAGAGTTCGATATAGCATCTTTTCAGAAGCTGCGAGATCTTATCATACCTGCTCTCGGAGCCGCAGCTGTTTCTGAGAAAGCTCGGACGGCTTATGCGGAAAGTCTTTTCAAGACGTCAATAATTCATGCTCCATCACCAGACGAGGAGTCGATCATCAATGGTACACACGAGAAGGGCTTGGCGGCGCTCTATGCTCCACGCGCAGGCCGAACAGTATCCACATCACCAACGAAGCGTATGAACATGGCTTATGTTGCTTGCGAGGTGTTGTTTGCCTTGGTCTCTGCGAAAGAAGAACCAACAATTGTCATCCAGCCTCCAACGCCTAGATCAGCGGACCCCAAGCAGAGCCATTTTGCCGAGTCACCCGTTACTCTTCATGCCCGAATTGCCAGCACAGCTGCCCCATTCCTAATACTTCGATGCGCATTGACACTGAGGGCATATATCGCTGATCAACCTCTTCGAGGCAAGATGCCCCAACCCCTTAGCCAGCGAAAGGAGCTTTTGTGGATTCTGCAAAAGCTGGTTGAGTTAAGGAGCGACAAGAGCGCCATTCCTGAATTGGACAATATCGAGAGCGAAGAGAGGAAACATCTTCTGAGACTATATCCGCTTATTGTACGAGCATCTGGTGTTGTCGGGGACGAGAAGGTCGGAAGCCTGCTCAGAGATGCTTTAGAGGTTGTAGGGGATGAACTGGGATTTTGAGCGATAGACTCTTGTTCAAAAGTTATAAATTACATATGTATTCAGTTTAGACAGCGTCATTTGAAGAGTCTGCGATAGACAAACGAATAGCAACTTGAGTTCCTAAGCCAATCCCGTCTTAAGATGGAGGGGTAATTTTTAGAGTACACCCCCACCATCCCACCACCATCTTCAACGCGGGGCACTAAATTCAGATTCAAAAAATTCAACCCGACATCAGGACCAAATACATCAACGCCATGGGAAAGTCCTCAAAAGATAAACGCGACGCCTACTACCGGCTCGCCAAGGAGCAAGGATGGCGCGCACGAAGTGCTTTTAAGCTGTTACAGCTGGACGAGGGTAAGTCGCCACCAAGGTCAAGCGAGAGTGTAGCTAATCTTTCACTTGCAGAATTCGATCTCTTTGCCGATGTCACTCGAGTCGTCGACCTCTGCGCTGCTCCCGGAAGTTGGTCGCAAGTACTATCCCGCGTACTGATCAAGGGCGAAAAGTTTGGCAGAGCTGCTTGGCAAGATAAGGAAGCCAAATTCCGCCAGCAGATGCTGGGAATTCTACCCAAGGACAAGGACGACAGCGAACAGACAGAGAAAAACCAGCAAATCCAGGAGGAACAACAGAAAGCTACAAAGCCTCGAGAAGATGTCAAAATTGTATCGATCGATTTACAGCCTATCTCACCTCTTGCAGGTATCACGACACTCCGAGCCGATATAACACACCCTGCGACGGTACCTCTACTGCTCTCAGCCCTTGATCCTTCCTATGACCCTAAGACGGCGGGAACCCAGGCATCACATCCAGTCGATCTGGTTCTGAGCGATGGTGCTCCTGATGTGACGGGTCTGCACGATCTCGATATCTACGTCCAATCACAGCTCCTCTTCGCCGCTCTCAACCTTGCTCTATGTGTCCTAAAGCCCGGGGGTAAATTTGTCGCCAAGATCTTCCGTGGAAGAAACGTCGACGTTCTCTATGCTCAGCTCAAAATCTTCTTCGAGAAGGTTATCGTCGCCAAGCCTCGCAGTAGTCGCGCAAGCAGTGTGGAAGCTTTCATCGTGTGCATCAACTTCCAGCCACCTGCAGGATTCCGCGCCAGTCTTGAAGAGCCGCTCGGTGTTGGTGGACGATTGGAGGAGATGCTCAAGGAAAAGGGTGACGTTGACATGCAGGACTCGACGACGAAGGATGAGGGTGTTGTGGAGATGGAGGTTTACGATGAGACAGCCGAGGATACGGAAAGAAGCAGTCGATGGGTCGCACCGTTCATTGCCTGTGGAGATCTATCCGCCTTTGACTCCGATGCCTCGTACCAGCTCCCTGAGGACTATGTCTCTCTAGATCCTGTCCAGCCGCCCATTGCCCCCCCTTATAAACGCGCCATTGAGATGCGAGCCGCCATGTCCGGATCACAGCGCTAAGCAGATTCCAAACCTCAAACCCAAGATTAACCCAGAAAAAGTCCTGAGTAAATGCATCGCTATATAACAAAAACACAAAGCAAACGCAATCAATGCTTGGGTGTGGGTTTCTCGGCTGGGCCAGCCATCTCGAGCATTACCAGGCCGGCCGACGGTCCCTTTTCGAACTCTTGAGCACCCAATTCCCTTTGATATAGCCTTGCTGCGGCTTGATCGTGCGTCATGAGGAGAAGTCCACGCATATGCTTCCATTCGTCGACTATCTCTTTAAGAGCACGCATCAGCCATGACGCTAATCCTCGCCGCTGAAACTCCTCTAAGACAAAGACGTCTGTGAGGTAGGCCAGAGTTACATAGTCGGTCACCACGCGAGCGAAGCCGACCATCTTGTGCGGGGAGCCATCTTTGGGTTGAGCGATGCCGTTCCCTAAAAGAAAGTCAGCAAGAAAAAACACAAGTGATCAATTGCAGTTCGGTTAACTTACTCTTCATCTCCTCGGCAGTCTGAGGAGTATAGTAAACTGCCAGGGTCAAGCAGTTATCCAGCACCCTTTGGAGTTGTCCATGTGGTAAGGGGCTGCTCCACCAGTTGTCATCGAGAGATTTATTGAAGGTTTGGGGACACAGATAGGACTTGTCGTTTGTGAGGAAGAAATTATCGCGGTACCAGAACTTGGGAGCGCCCTCGGCTTGGTTCAAAGTGTCATGGGAGCCCATATTGATGAATATACGAGTTAACGATGTTTTGCAAGAGTTCTGCAAGTTTGTTGTTTGGTGACGATTCCCCAGGACTTGGATTGAGTCTGTCGGAGATAAGAGATGGCCACACTTCTTGGATCTAAAGTAGCAAGGGTTTTCTGTTACTCAATGGACAAGAATCGTGACAATGATGCAGTGGTCAGCACAGAGGGTGTACGGCTATCGGCGGCTTCCTTGGCGGGGAAAACAAGGCGTGTGATCGCGAGTTTTAGTCAATAATGTTTGACTCTTAGAGGAAACGGTTGGTTCAACAAAAGGCCATGTGCGAACGGGAAGGGAGATTCAAGGTTTGCGGGGGGAAGGACAAAGAATCTGGGGTAAAACAAGAAGTGCTGCTGATCAAGAAGCGATGGGGTAAAGCTATGAGGTGAAGTTATGAAATCATGGCTCTGGAGTCTGGGCCTTGTTTTTTGCTGACATCTTATATGCATCTCATAGACTGGCATAGAGCAAGGCACAGATCGAGCATATCTACATGTTCACGTAAGGCTAAGACGCCCTCTCAATGCTAGATCTTGTCATTTACAGGATGCGAGGTTGATGGGCCTATCAGCATCAACGCCCTATTGCTCGTCGTGGTGGAACCCGGGATCTACGGCGGAGGGCGGGGAGGCGTGACTACGCCCGTCACGGGAGGTGTAACGGCGGAATTGGCGATGGACGGAATGGGGAGGAAACTGATGGGTAAAGGCGGTCTGTCCACGGGTCAAGCGGGTATTTAAGTATAGGTATAAAAATAGAGCATGAGGTTGTCATATTGATGCTATATTTCTGTGATTTACAACATTCCGGCATACATGACGGCGCCGGCCAGAGCGAGGAAGGCTCCGGCAGTGGGCATGACGGCACCGGCGGTGGAAACGGTCGAGGCCGGGGTAGCAGCGGCGTCGGTCTCGGTCTTTGAGTCGGAGCCAGAGCCAGAGTTGGAGTCGGAGTGAGACTTGTCGGATCCGGATCCGGCTCCGGACTCGGCTCCGGAGGAAGCAGTGGAAGCAGTGGAAGCAGCGTGAGTGGTGAGAGTGGTCTTTGTGTCCTTGTCCTTTGCCTTATCGGCAACAGTGGTAGAAGCATCCTTCTCATCCTTTCTCTTGCTCTCAGACTCGGTCTCGATCTCAGCCTCAGACTCAGTAGCCGAAGCGCTCGCCTCAATCTCAGTAGTAGGCGCCGCAGTGATAGTAGACTTGTTCACGTCCTCATCCTTGCTCTTAGTAGCCTTGCCAGTCTCTTCAGCAACAGCGCCGCCAAGAGTCTTGGGGTTGATGAAAGAAGGCGAGTAAGTCGCGGTGCCCTTGTAGCCAGGGCATCCAGGAACAGTTGTCTTTGGAGGAGCTCGGCCGCCGCCACAGTCGAGAAAGTCGCAAAGCTCGCCGGTATCGGGAACGTACCATATGACAGACGCGTACATGCCAGCGGCGTCGCTGACAACTGTGTCGTAGCTGGTGCAGCCTTGGAGATCGGTTCTGGCCAGGGCGGGAGCAGCGACCATGAGGGCCACGGCAAGGAACTTGGCGGCCATGATTAACGAGTGTATAGATTAAAATGTCTTAACGAGTGACTGTGACTGGTTGATTAAATCAAAGAGTGAGTAAATAATTGTCCTACTCTCCGACTGTTTTTCTCATCAGGGGGCAGCAATCCCTTTTAAAGGCCTGGCCCTATGAGGCTAGTGACCTATTCCCGGCGTTAATCATGGACCACACGGTCCCATCGCCAAGCGGAACAGTGGTCGACTCCGGCCCCAAGTTGCCGGTAATTTTACTGGAAACGCGCTACAGCCGGGTGAAGCCTACGGTGAGTGGAGATGTGGGCTCATTTCCCTCCCATACTTAGATCCGTGATTCCCATGTTTGGATGTTTCTGTTTTGGGCCGAGGGAATCTTCGCTACTATTTTAGCAGGCTGTGCTTTAATACGATGAATTGTGTCTAAATCCTTCTTGTTGGTTGGCTACTCCGTGGTCTAAGGTATACGCATTCAGGAGTTATGTTTTGTTGTTTGTTGTTGTAAGCGTGGACTGAAACCGAAACCGCTAGCACCGATATCTCACCATTATGATATGCATCACTAAATAAAACTATTCTGCCCTGAGTTAGATAGAGTCTGTTGGTTTTATCAACATTGTGTAGATAAAGGGAGTCTAGGCAGTCCTCGAGTCCAAAGATATAACCGGAAGGCCTGTAAATTGATCCTAGTTATGGCCGAAGAATAAAGACAATATAATAAATTATCTGAATATCTCAACTCATTATTATGATACGCATAAGATAATATAGACCTTGTAAAGATCCTATCAGAGGTTTAGGATATCTTAATATCCTTTAAGGCACGGAATATAAAATATGTCGATTTTGGTTTTTCCTTGACAAACCACGACCCCAAACCACCCACTCCCTGTACCCCTTCAACTCTTCTCCCACACTCAGAAACTCTACGGTAAAGAATCAGCGTATTCACCGTCCAGTCAGACCATTTTCCGAATACTCTTATACTCTCCACCGCAGCTCTCAAAACCGACTTGATGGCATTCTTGGCCCCGTTTTCTGCTTCACCGATTCTAGTATGATCATGTAAAGCGATGGAATCATTCTCTTACCCCTAACTCGGCACCCTTGATCTCGTCTGCTGTTAAATGCACGTCACTGTACCTCGCCGCCTCCAGATATGCATCTGCCAGGTGCATGTTGAGGTTAATGTGATCCTTCCGTCGATGTTGGTTCTGTAGCTCTGCAGCTCGCCACTTCGTGAATAACTGAAACAAAGCCCTCCAGCCCAAGCAATTAACTAACAGAGGATTACATTACGCTAATTGAAATTTTGCTTAATATTAATTGAAAAATATATTCAGATATGAAACATTTTACAAACACCTAAGTAGTAAGACGTAAATTGCAAGAGTAGAGTGAAAACGGGACCTAAACCAGGGCAACCGCAAGTACATTCGTTCTGATAATTAAATCAATACAAGACAGTTTTCTCGTCTTTAATACTTCAATGGAAATTGAGATCAATAGTTTCGACTGAAAAATAATATACTAAGTCGGCGACACAGAAACAAAGATATGTATTGCAAAGGTCAGAAGAGTAAGACAATCTATCGGATCGACGCCAATACGCGTAAGTTAAAGAACTAAGACGTGGTGATCAAGACAGTCCACCACGCACGAGCAAGGGAAATAAGGAAAAGGAGCTTTGCGGCATGCAGTAAGGCACTATATAATCAAGAACTTATGAAATAGCTGTCTGGTTATTCAGGGAGTGGTTAGCATTCCGGTGAGTTTCGTAACTGGAGGGCCCTATGAGTTTTGTACGGAACACAAGACCTTTTACTAACTCGCTTGCTAACATAAACATCACTTGAAAATACCCAAATGGTCATGGATGCCAACATCCGTATTCGTTAGAAATGATCTCAAGCTCAACCTCTAACTCGACTCCCTAGAATTTGTTGGAAATTTCTACTTTCAATCTTGAGGTTAAGCAGACAGAGACACACCAAGATCATAGGCTAATATCTGCTAAGGAATACCTAAACTTTAGGTAAGTTTAGGTAGAATTTAGGTAGTAGTTCTTAGGTTGTGCCTGAAAGGTATATTGGTTATTTTCTAACCCATCTGGTTGATTACGACAGCCCCAACTTGTGATTATATCTTCTTATGACCCATAATATCTTATAATGTTATGCTCTAACAGTTGGGTAATTGTCTCTAGAATTTACTACCAGTAGAATCTATCGTAAGAGAAAGGTATCCGAAGTAAATTCCTTTTTTCTTTTGTCTTGGGCCTAGAAACAATAACTTGGGTGTAGCAACGATGTGTGCCTATTACGACTTGAAATACTATGCCCAGCCAATCACCACAGCTCATGATAGACGTCATCTCCAAAAGTTGCGCTGCTTTATCACCGTGGTTATTTTTATACAATGTGAAGGCAGGCAGAATTAATCCTTTGTTGCCTATTTGACAATCCAATCACACCTCTGGGCGAGCGACACAATCTCAAATAACCCTTGCAAACGTTACGTTCTCCTCAGCCTATCTACCCACATACAATTACATATAACATATCATGAGAATTCTCAAAACCACACCACGCCGTCTCTCTTCTTTATTTTCTTCACAACAAACCGCAACAAACTTTTGCTTCTTCACGGCAATGGCTCCGCATAACGATGTAGGTGCCTTTCATGACGCCCTCCGCTCAAGCAAGCGTATCCTCGCTCTCTGCGGAGCTGGTCTCTCAGCTTCATCTGGTCTCCCAACGTTTCGAGGTGCCGGCGGTCTTTGGCGCAACCACGATGCTACTTCTCTTGCTACCTTGGATGCGTTTGAAGCGGACCCGGGCCTTGTTTGGCTGTTCTATGGCTATCGGCGCCATATGTGCTTGCGCGCTGAGCCGAATCCTGCGCATTACGCTCTTGCGGCATTGGCGAATAAGAACAAGGACTTTTTGTGTCTGACCCAAAATGTCGACAGTGTGTCTTATCTCATACATTAATACACTATGGTAACTGACGCTTTCAGATCTCTCGCAAAGAGTAAACCACCCACAGGATCAAATCCGTGCTCTGCACGGTTCTCTTTTCGACATCAAGTGCACCAACTGCAACTGGATTGGACGTGGCAACTATGATGATCCTTTCTGTCCAGCTCTCGCTCCAGCTTCTGTCGACGTTGAACCCGGGAAACCATTTCCTCTTCTTGATGCCTCTCAACCTCTAGACCCAATCTCTCCTGATGAGATCCCCAAGTGTCCTGAGTGCAAGACGGGTTTCCAGCGACCTGGCGTGGTGTGGTTCGGTGAGAATTTGGATGAGCTCATGATGATGGATATTACAAACTGGCTACTCAAGGACAAAGTTGTAAGGCAAGCCTCTACGATGCTCAATTCTTTCTTTATTAGCTAACTGTATAACAGGATTTGATGCTTGTCATTGGAACGTCGGCCCAAGTCTACCCTGCTGCGGGCTACATCGACAAGGCAAGACGTAAGGGTGCACGCATCGCAGTTATCAACCCTGAGGCTGAGAATGAGGAGGAAATGTACAAGGTGAAGCCTGGAGATTTTGCCTTTGGCCAGGATGCTGCAGAGTATCTGCCTATACTGTTGGAGCCCGTCATTGGAAAGCTCGAGATGGGCCAGAAGTAGAGGGTCACAAACTTGAGATCCAAATCTCAATTAGGTAGTCTCGATCAGTTCATCACCTGAATTTGATAAGTGGCAATACAAACGCTCTTTCTTACTACCGTGTCGTTCTTATGAAGTAACTTTTCCTTATAACCAAACTCAGACTTTGGTGTTTAGGTGTTCCAGCCAGGCATCGACTTACAACAAAATCAACATCCCCACTGAAAGTGACGTATCTCCACTAACTTTAGACACCCCTCCGTCGGCGTCTCTTCATCACCAAAACTTCAACCTTACACAAAACAAAGGCCAGGCGCCTCAAACACCGCAACCATGCAGGGCTTCAACATGGGCCGTTACGTCCCTCCAGACGTCGAGGGCACCACATCCGCCAACCGTCTTCACAACAAACACCCACTCGGCGCACGAGCCTCCAAACCGGGCTCTCTCACCGTGCGCTTCGAAATGCCCTTCGCGATCTGGTGCAGCACATGTCCGAAACCCACGATAATCGGCCAGGGCGTTCGCTTCAACGCCGCCAAGCGTCGCGTTGGGAGTTATTTCTCAACGCCGATATGGAGTTTCCGATTTCGCCATGCTGAGTGCAGCGGAGAGATCGAGATTCGCACGGATCCAAAGAATACGGCGTATGTGGTTACTGAGGGCGGCGCGAAGAGGGATACGGGTGAGGATGTACTGCGCGAGGGAGATGCAGTTATAATGACGGATCAGGAGAGGGAGGCGCTTAGGAAGAATGCCTTTGCGAGTTTGGAAAAGACCATTGAGGATAGGGAACAGCTCAAGCACGCGACGCTGCGAATAGATGACCTCCTTGAGGCGTCGGCAAAACATTGGGATGACCCGTATACACAGAATCAGAAGCTACGAAAGGCTTTCCGAGCAGGGCGTAAGGAGCGGGAGCGTGCTGCTGCTGCTACAGGAGATCTTCAAGATCGCATGAGTCTCGGCATCGATCTTGTTCCCGGGACGGAGGAGGATGCTCGTCGTGCAGCTCTTGTTGACTTTGGATCTGTGGGTGACGATGGTCGAGATCGAGCATTGTCGAAACCTTTGTTCCAGACTGAAGGAAGCAAGAAGTTGGAGGACTCGAAAAGCGGGAGCAAACTAAAAGTCGATAAGGAGACGTCAAAGCATAAAGATACCTTTGTGTCGGAGTTTATGGGCAATACCCGTGCTACGAAGGACCCTTTCCTAATAGATACACGGCATGAGACGAAGGGTCCAGCCAGGTTGCCCGGTGTAAAGCGAAAACGACCAGCACAAGAAACAGAGTCGCAAGACTTAGAGCCGCCAACCAAGGCACAGGTGCCGGCGCCAGCCACAGGAGGCCTGGTTGACTATGATTCGGATTGAAGCATTAAGCATCTCACCAAAGGCGCTTGGGTTGCAGGAAGAATTAGTATATATATGATACCCGGGCTCAGCCCAAATTTATTGATTTAGTATTCAAGCACTCCGTAATTGTGCTGTGCATCTTTGGCCAGAGTACAGAAGGCCAACTATCATGTCCAAAATGCATTCGTGGTCCCGACTGGCAGGTCACTAACAATCATGACCTCTAGTTGCCCTCGTTCCGTTCAGCTAGCCTCCGATAGACACAAACAAGGCTTCTGTGCAACAAACCGACCCAAATAACAAGAAATAAAACCCGATCCGAGTCCAAACCCACGCGAGGTCACTGCAACTCCGTCCCATGATAGCCCAAAATCCGTGCCTTGATCCCATGACGCCATGTGTGAATCGAAACGCTCGCCCAAGTTAATGTGACCGAGAAAGGGCTTTATACATCGTCCATCTGTCCCGCAGGCTCCTCATCATCGTCTCCGAAACTAGCGACTGAGGAGAGTTCGTCGTCGTCCTCGCTCTCGGCTCCGGCTTCGTCTGCTGCTTCCTTGGAGGCGTACTTCTGGACATATTCTACTGTTGTGAGTAATCATGTGCGGGCCAGATATCTATGTTCACACACCTTTGACCTTGGCATCGTAGCTCTTAGGCTCTCTAATCAACAAGGCTGCTGCCTCGCCGTTGAGGGGGTCGGTCGGGTTGGGATATCGGAGGAGCTGGGGGAGGAACACTTCGAAAATGTTGATCATGTCGAACATGGGCGACCAAGTCTGGTTGATAACGTCCAGACACACCGAGCCGGACCTGAACTATTAGCCAAATAGTTCAATTATAGGTATAGGTAGAGATTGCGTACAGCTCGTCGATGTTGGGGTGGAAAATACGGTTCACGAATCCAATGCTAGGGGACTTGTACGGGTAGGTATCGGGAAGCTCGACGTGAACCTTCCACATTCCGCCTTCAAAAGGAGCTTCGAGATGTCAGTGGTTTGTTGGCCTATTGCTTGTTTGGTAAACTCACTCTCAGCGGGTCCCTTGAATCTAACAAAGAACTCTTGCCTAAGAGTATCGGTCAGGAAATAGATCGAGAGTCGGGAGAAAGGGAGCTTACACTGCTTCTTGTTAGCAAATTTAATGTCGGTATTCAAGTCAAGTCTTACTGTTGTCATTAACAAGCGTGACCTCATAGTCGCTCATGAGCCTGTTGCTGTCAGTATGGCGTTGAGAAATTGAATTGAGTTCCGTACATCCTACAATCATGTTAGCACAGCAACGAGTCCAAAAGTAAGGATGTTGACGCACTTCATGACCTATCGAACAAATCATGTTAGCCAAGCTCTTCACCTATCTTCAGAATCCAGCTCAGGACTTACATCGGTCTCGATTCTGCGGCGTGGGCTACTCATGATGGCGGTTGACGTTGTTCCCGGATGTGGGGTTATGAAGGTATCCAAAGAGGTCCGGAGCCGGCGCGATAGGCGATACTCGAGAGTGCGTCGTCAAGAGAAACAGAAAGGCTGCAGCTGAGTATTCGAGATGAGTTGGAGTTGGAAGAATGTTGTATAAAAATGGCGACCGAAAGATATGTTAGAGGCAAGAGAAGGGGATTTGAGTTAAGTGCAAGAATGGACAATGGGTATATCCTTCCCCCGGTGCCAAGTCACGAGGTTATGATGTGGACGACCGTGATAAGCCGCCGCAGACGCAGACGGCAGGTGCCGGTTACCACTACGGGTCATTAGCGTTATCGATAAGACATAATCTGCCACAATGGGGAGATCGACATAGCACGTCACGAGTACTGTTTCTAGCTCATTGGGCGGTTTGGAAAGTTAGAGAATGAAACAAAGGCCTAGACTGAAACAATTGCAACTCTAGTTGAGTCATTCGTGTCATTCTATTGAATCAATCTTGAGAGAGTTCCTAGGATCGATTCATCTTCCAATAGAGGTAGCACATGCTGAGTTAAGCTTTGAGCTTGTTTCTTTGGTAAGATGTTGTCAGACGAAGCCGGTCTCTGATTAACAAGCAAATTTCTCAACCCCATAGGTAGTAACTAGTAAGCGTTGCTTGGTTGATTATGCCATTATGGGTGGTTGCTATTTCAGGTGGGTATTGAAATGAAATATATCATAAGCGAATGGTTTAACAGTTTGACTCCAACTCGTCCCTTGATGTGTGAAGTTAGGTATCTGGCGGATGTCAGATGAAAAGAAAACAGTCTAATCCGAAGACTCGGGGATAGCCGAATACATATAAATTTCCCTTTTGCGATAGCCATGGCTTCGACTGTCAGTATTCATAATGCCGGGTCATCGTTCATGCCCCCGGTCCTCGCATGCGTATTCGGATGTACGTACTAATTATCGCAACTTCCTGAGACCCCTCCATTTCCAACTCCTCGGTACAAATGCAAGTAAGTACCTCCATACATACAGTAGACTCAACCACAGCTGTTACACATCCCCCACTACACCTCCCATCTCGGCACAGGCAAACCCAACCTCGGCTTGCCAAGTCTCTTCCACAACTTCTTGTAACTCTCCGTAACATATACTCAGTGAATCAACAGATAGACCGCAATTCGGACAAACAAAGTACCTAGTGATCCGTAACTAGTACCCGAATATACAGGGATTGTTCAAAAATTGACGGGCTCAACATGAACGGATTCTTCGGTCAATCGGCCACTCGTGTGCTCTGAAAGGACTAGTTCAAATTAATTTCCACTGCCATTTGTCACCTAGAACCCCAAGAACGACTGCGTGGGGCGCAGTCCAGGGGTGCTGAGAAAAAACACCAAGATACTCAAATATACAACGTAGGGTTCATCATGGTTCAGACATGAATAAAAGCTTTGCGCTCCCCGACTTTTTAATTTGATCACAACTCTAACTGCCATAAACAAAACAGATTTGGATAAATTACTTTTTCCATAATTTTTCCCCCCTCAAAAAGGATCACTATAGACCTCTTGAGCTATTGTCTTGTCGGTCTAAGATCTGCCTGCAAGTACCTCAAGTTCTGTCACTCCCAACTTGACGAAGTCCCACGCGACACCTTATCTTTATCATCCAACACATTTACCCACTCTCCTAACCCTATCCCTTGCAACTATTCTTTGTTCACATGTCGTCCCTTATCAATCCAACCATGAGGTCATGTGCCTCCCTCCTATCCCGGGTCTCCGTTTCGTCCACTCGGCCGGCAACCCGGACCCTCGGCCGAGCCGTATGGCCCCTCATCGTCGGAGGTGCGGCGCAGACCCGGTTCAGCTCACACTCTCCCATGGGCACACCTCCGACCAACCAGCGCAAGAAGGTGACTGTCGGCACTCTTCGCTCCATGCACCGCAAGGGTGATCCCATTACCGTCATGACAGCTCATGACTTCCCTAGTGGTCATGTCGCTGATCATGCTGGTATGGATATCGTTCTTGTGGGTGATAGTCTCGCCATGGTCGCGCTTGGTATGGAAGATACTAGTGAAGTTGTCTTGGAGGAGATGCTTTTGCATTGTCGATCAGTTGCGAGAGCAACAAAGTCTGCGTTTACTGTAAGAATCCCTATCTTCTAATTTGCAGGTGATAGACTAACCCCAACAGGTTGGAGATCTACCCATGGGCACCTATGAAATTGGTCCTGATCAAGCTCTTGCTACTGCCATCCGCTTCATCAAAGAAGGTCGTGTCCAAGGTGTCAAGCTTGAAGGCGGTAAGGAGATGGCTCCTACCATCAAGAAGATCACCACTGCTGGTATTCCCGTCCTTGGCCACATTGGCTTAACCCCTCAGCGACAAAATGCACTTGGTGGCTTCCGTGTTCAGGGCAAGACAAGTAGTGGTGCCATGAGCATCTTGGAAGATGCTCTTGCTCTTCAGGAAGCTGGTTGCTTCGCCATGGTTGTCGAGGCTGTCCCCGCTGAGGTGGCAGCCCTTATCACTGAGAAGCTTTCCGTTCCCACTATTGGTATCGGTGCTGGTAACGGTACTTCCGGTCAAGTTTTGGTACAAGTCGATATGACTGGAAACTTTCCTCCTGGCAGGTTTCTACCCAAGTTTGTAAAGAAGTATGGCGATGTCTGGGGTGAGAGCTTGAGAGCCATTGAGGCATATCGGGACGAAGTCAAGTCGCGACAATACCCTGGCCCCGAGCACACATACCCCATTTCAGCAGAGGAACTTGAGAGCTTTACCAAGGTGATAAATGATTCGTAAAGACGAAGTGATGATACCCAGGAATATTTTTGTGGCATTTTGGAGAGGCAAGCTTGTCGATTTCATGAGTTGTAGCGCATGCATAGAGGTCGCATAGCTCGGAGTTTGGGTTGAGTAGAAGTTGTAGCTTTTGGTTTACATTCAGATAGAAGAACTCAACCTTGTTGGCATCATCCAAAAGCAGGTGTTAGAGAATAGGCAACCACTAATTGACCATGGGCGTTTTTGAAGCACTGCAAATGTTAGCCTCCGTGAATGCTATAGTATATGGCCTATGATAGGCTGCAATACTCACCTGATGTAGGTTGCCTACAACCTCATCCAGAGACGGCGCGAAGGCACTATTGACGTACAAGAAAACACTATCTGTCTCTTTGCACCTCAGTTTCTTCCTGAGATATCTCACGACCTCCTCAAAACGTCTCGTCGCACTAATCTTGCACACATCTTGCGCTAATGACGGTGCTGACCCTACGGGCTTAAACCGTACAACGATCTTGTCCATCTTGAAGGTTCCTGCAGTTGCGAGTGCGACGCTCGCATCTCGAGGGAGATCAGCCAATACCACAGAAGCGGACATAGTGAGTGGCAGGTTTGGAGATGCGGCGCCGCTGCCGGCTCCTTCGTTGTCAGCGAGAAGCATGGGTGAGGCGGTAGAAGGTGAGGGTGATAGTGATGGTGAAGGTGCCAGATCTTGCGGAGGATTGTCTGACATCTTTTTGGCTTTTATTTTTGGGTATAGTCTAAAAAGCGAGTGAGGGTTAGGTAGTTTTGTGAGTGAATGCTTGAACGTGTTTGTGTTTGTGGTGAAAGTTACAGAGTTGTCTTTGATAGCTCACCCAGGTTGTGAAACTGCCGCCTGAGGTGGCTTATGACAGCACAGTGTCAGATTTAGACACTGTGCATGATCTCTAGCATGTCCAGGTCTCATCATGACTCCTCAGCTAAACACAGCGTTTTGTCTCATAAAGTTGAAAATCTCTTTTTAGAGGCGATAATATCGTAGTCTTTTTTCGTATATTTCACAGTGAAGGATATGCGACATAATGAGAGAAATAAAAAAGTAATCATGAGGTGAGATGTCATCGCCAAAACTAGGTACATGTCTAGTCTTCCTTTACTTTATAATTTGCAAGTCTTTTTTCTTCTATTCCTTTTTCTTCAAATGCTGGCAGAACTTCTCATATGCCTCCTCTGTTCGTGGTGCGGATCGTTCAGTCTCAATGCCCTCCATAACAACGTCCATCATATCGCCCCTTAAACTCTCATACACCATGCTTACCCAGCTGCCAATGGTCTTCTTGTTCTCCGTTGAAAGTCCCTTTTGGGCGTTGTATAGAGGGTCGTCATCTATGCCACACTGCGTTGGAACGCCCAGCTTTGACCGAACCCAGGTATACAACGAAGCGGTACCATCGCCCAACTTGGTAGCCACGTCAACAGGGCGTACCATCATGTTGGGATAGAAAATCGAGGAAGCAGTCTCCACGACTGCTTTGTGGAAATGGCCACGGAACACAGCAAGGCTGGACATAGGACAGTCGATCTCCTCTGCTGTGAGGAATTGTGTGACAGGAGCCATTGCAGCATCGACCGTTGGCAAGATGCGATCCTTCCAACAACCGGTATTGCGATCATACCATGCCTTCTCAATGACTGTGAAAACTACCTCTGCAAGCTTCTCCATAGCGGCCTCGCCCAGACTAAATGCATGGAAGGGTCCGTTCTCCGTCTTGTTCAGGAGCACTTTATCATGCAGTGTCTTCAGGAACAGCCTGTGACTCGCTCGAAGCTCGACTGCTTGGCTCGAAACATAGATGTGGCAAGCACACATATGTGCAACAAGATCTGCCGCCTCCATGGTTCGCCGAGCTGAAAGAAGAGCGAGCGAGTTGATGCCTTGATTGTGCATCTCAGCTGACATGACATGAGAAGAAACAGGATGAGCGAGAGCAGCCAGTTCAGACATATACGCAGACATGTTGACATCGATACCCTTCATGGTGAAGTTCTCCTTGTCGCTGACATTAAGGTTGGCCTCGAGGCCATTGTTGGTTGAAGGATTGATCATCTCGCCTACCTGAGAGAAAAGCATGCGACCAATCATCTGGAGAGCGAGTCGTGTCTTGTCCATGGCAGAAGTGACAACTACAGCTTGGAAATTACCTCCCGAATATACGTCTCCAACAACCTGGCCATCTTTTTCAGATGTGTCAACTAGAGGATTGTCTGATGTCGAGTTGAGTTCCACGGAAATTTGTCTCTGAGCAAGGAGAAGATCCTCCAGATAAGGTCCAATCCATTGAGGACTTGTCCGAGTGGAGTATCTATCTTGCCACAGGCCATCACCAGTCCTCTTACGGTTGTCTAAGCCAACAACAAACTCTGAGCCACGTAGAAAACTTCTGATGTTGGCGGCTGCTTCGATCTGGCCAGGGTGTGGTCGGACAACATGAATGAATGGAGTTGCCCACTCAACATTACCACCCATGGATTCGGAAGCGAATGCTGTCAATACCTGAGCAAGTACAGCCAGTTGCTGTGCGTCATTAAGAACAAGGCTTGCAACAGATACAGACGGTGCAGTTCCATTGATGAGGCCGAGAGCTTCCTTGGGTCCAAGGCCACTTGGTGAGAGACCGCTGTTCTGGAGGGCCTCGTTAGAAGGCATTACCTTGGCCAATGTTCCTTGACCAACTTGGACGAAGACATCTGGGTTTCCCGTAACAGCTCCTGCAATGTAAGACAAGGGCATGAGATCACCAGACGCCGAGATTGTGCCACGAATGGGAACCATCGGAGTGATATCATGATGGAGAAGCTTCACCATTCTCTCTAACACTTCCAGTCGAACAGCACTCTGTCCTCGCATGTTCTGGTTCGCCCGAGTCAGAATAGCTCCTCGAACCCACTCAGGGGGCATGACGTGAGATGGTTCTCTTTCAGAGTTACAGCCAGGGCTCTTGTCCGTAAAAGTGATAATGGCGCTCTGTGTATGTTGAAGAGCGCCAATTTGGTTCTCCCACCATTCGTCGGTGCGGACATCTGCGCTTCCTCCAAAGCCTGTGTTGACGCCATATACCACGTATTTGTGTGACAAGAATTCAGCCAGGGCATCAACACTCAGAGCAATGCGGCGGGCGAGGGTCTCGTCCTTGCTGATCTCGGGCTTGACACCATGACGAGCGACTGCGACAAGAGAGGCGATGTCAAGGCTACTACCATCGAGAATGATTTTTTCCTTTCCATTCTTGAGATCTCGCAGTTGCTTCCAGATGTCCAATGTGGACTGGGCATGTGTCGAAGTTTTGAGGTGCATTGTGAGTTGGCCTTGAAATATGACGAAGCTTCAGAAGTATCGACTAGTAACTGCAAGAATGAGGTTTAAGCACCGCACAAAGCACTGAAGGTTTGGTTATACTCTAGCAGCCAGGCAAAGCTTCCGTAAGCAATCAGTCAGTGACGGTGATTCTTTTTAAAGAAGCTCCAGTCAGTGCCTAAGTGAAGAGCTACAGGTACATCGAGTAGCCCTTGTGAACGCACTCACCTTTACTACTACCTTGATATTTCTTTCCCGGCTTCCTCCTTCTTCAGGGCAACCCGTTGAGAAGTGGCACTTGAGAAAATCTCTAGTCGAACGAGAAATATCGGAAATGTTGAGGCTTGCCCAAGCTAGGAAGGTCTTCTTGGAACATGTGATTGAGAACCTGTGAACTTAACACTGAAAAAGCCTGCGTTGACAGAGAGAACCACAAGAGAGAGAAAGGAGGAGAAACCTAACTGTGATTCGAAACACGGTGAGAGACAAAGGGAATACCCAACTAATAGACGTGCATTTTCGGAGTGTTGGCTGCCAATCAACACTGCAGCAAGCAACGCCACATGAGGGTTAAAATGAGATGAACCACCAGTTAAGATACTCGTCTGTCTTAAAATGCCGCCGAGGGTTCACTTACTTTAGACTCAGGCTTCGCAGTGACAAATTCAACCTCACCATGCACCTCACTATTGAGACCATACATTGTTCAAGTATTCATGTTGCATAACATGTAGGTACATATATATGTCCTAAACACATATCTACATCAGACCCTTCTGGTCATCGTCGTAAAGCAGTCGCTGGTGCTTTTGCGATATAATTCTTCCGCTCCAAAATGCATCCCTCAACCCTATGTACAACCCTCGTCAAACCATCTCAGCCATTAGCCTTGACCATGCCTCTCGAAATGGACCGACCGTGACAAACGCCCCAGAATTGTACCATGTATGCAGTCCAATCAGAAAACAAATGAAAGGCCGATCAGACCGTGATATAATGTGCCAAACAAAAATCATGCCGCCTTGCGCCGTTGCATACACTTCATGCTTATAAGGTAAAAAAGAGAAAGCGATAGTAAAGAAGACGCGGACATCTCAAACCGAAAGACTGTCCCGGAGGGCCGCCATTAAGCGCTAAGCTAACCAAATTCATGAGGTAGGTATCTTCTCTGTTGTACACTGCGTGCGGTGGGGGTCTGAAGCGAAATGCGCAAAATGGACATCATAATGAGTTTGTTTCCATGGGGTACCATTGTCATGATCCATGAGATCGAGGTCGTGGCAAAACCTTTGCTGTGATGTTGGTGAGGTAATGTTGTTGAGAGGTTTTATGTCGTATTATTATATGAATGGTCTTTGGTTACCATACATCCTCCTCGTTGGATCCAGGTGCGTACTTAGGCATCCTCTTGATCTGTGACAGGAGAGCATCAAGCTCAGTCCAGTTGTCGTCATTTTCAGCAAACTTGCGGTGTTTGCGAGATAGAATGTGCTACAAAAGTTAGTTGCAAACTACATGTCCAGACGCAATCATTACATACCTCGTCAAAATCGCGGAACTTATCCTGGCAGTTCTCGCAATAACCAGGCTTGAGGTCCCGCTTGCTCTTAAGAGGCTGGGACTGTGTCCTCCGCTCGGTCTTTTGAGTTTCCTCCTCTTGCACATCAGCAGGTCGCGAAGTGTGTCGGCCCATCGTTGTTGATCTGCTAGATGCAACATCCATCGATACCTCATTAAGACGACGCGAACTCACATCGAACGAAGCAGGAGCAGCTTTTTGCAGCACCTTGCGCTGAAGTCCGTGAACCTCTTTACTGGTTCCAGCCTTAGCTCCGTTGACGCCAGAAGTCGAAGAAACCATCTGTGAGCGGATGGCTGAGGTAATGTTGGATGGTTGCACGCCAGATGCCACGGGTTCGCCAGCGAAAAGTCTGCCAGCAGCAGCACGGCTCGTGAAGGCGTTCTGAGGTCGGACATCCGCTTGCTTCGACAAAACTGCCTTAGCAGGGTTGAAGACCTCAGTGGGCGTCACGCCACGCGCTCTGTTCTGGCCGTCCTCCATCTCGGCAATGGTTCGCTTTCCTGTTACCGGCTTGGGCATTGGAATCTGAGGGGGTCTGAGGATAGGAGCGGCTTCCTCTCGCTTGGCAAGACGTGCCTTTTCCTGCTCTCGTTGCCGTCGATGATCCTTATCAGGAACGTCATGGTCCTCCACAAAGGGGCATCTGCCATTTCCAACACTTCGGAACTGAGGCCACTCTCCATCAGCCTTGTTAGCGACCTTGGAGTACTCGCGAACCATAATAGGCTTGTTCTTCTCATCCATATCCCATACATAAATATGAGGTCCCTTGAAATAGCATAGCTCACGATGAATAGCAGTAGGGTCACGGTCAGAAGGGCCGTTCAGGCGCTCATTGTGCAATAGCTGCAGCAGGTTAGGTTCCCTGGAAGTACCGTAATGGCCTCGAGCGGTGGCTGATCTTGAGTTATAGGTGCTGTGGCTCGTCTCTGACTCGAGCAAAACTGACAGCATGTTTTGGAACTTGTCTAGTGACCAGATCTTCTTACCCATCTCACGAGCCTTGTACAGTACGTCATTGTTCTTGGATCCCCTGGTTCGCTTCGTAGGGTCGTCAAGCTGCTGCGATCTCGAAGGCGCGTTGCGGAACTCAGACAGTAGTTTTCTCCGGGCTTCGGTATTGCGGTTTAATAACGATGGGTTAATGGTCTGGGGCTGTTCTTCGGATTCGTTGTGCTCATCATGGTGATCTTGGTCTTGCTCCTGATTTGTCTCTTGCCTCTCGGGTGGAACTGATCGAGCAGTGACGACATGTGTGACGGCAATGGAAAAGAACGGTTCTTGTCTCTAAAGAATGGTTAACAATGTTCCGACAAAGCTTTGAAGAACGACGACATACAGCACCAAGGTAATTGACTCTCTTTGTTAGCCTAGCACGAACATCATCGGGTATGCTCTCGAAGTAGAAGACCATTTTAGGAAACTTGGCACGGTGGTGCTTCTTCCATGCTTCCTTCTCTGTATCAATATCACGGGATGCGGTCGTCGAAGCGGTCCTCGAGGTCCTTTCCTTGGTAGAGGGACGCGTAGTGCCGCGTTGAACAAGAACCTGGGTCCTCGTTGACCGGGTTGGTGATCGAACCGGACGCTGCCCGCCATTATCGAGGACCTGCTTCTTTAGAGGCGGCGGCTGGCCATAGGTTTCTTCACGCTGAACGGTGGCATATGAGCGCTTCTGCTTAGCGTATCCAGCCAGAGCGGAAGCACCACGGAGAGGTGAATTGGCAACATTAGGGTTGTTCGTTAAAGGGCCCCGTCTCGAAGACATGGCCGATATGTGACCAGGCGTTGGTGATAGAGATATCGTTGCCATACAAAGCCCGTGAACTGCTCTGGGGAGGAGAGACCAGAGCAGAGGGCGTTTAAGCGGGACGACAAAAGTCGAGCGTTAACGCCAATGATGACGTGACGAAATATCACCGATATTGGTGGCAGTCGATCGTGGTGGTGGTTAAGTAGCTGGTAGCTGTAGTAGCGAGGAGCGGAGGGGCTGGGAAGATGAGACTTGTGACAGCACGCGACGCGGAGAGCCTGACACGTCTAGAGACTAGACAGAGACAGTGGGAGGCAGGCAATAAAGAGGATAATAGATGCTATTGACACATCAGAGCAGAGGCGATCGCAAAGATGAAAAGAAAAAGAGGTCGACAACAAACAGAGTCAAATGATGAGCAACAACAAATCGGCCGTTATATTGTTTTGATAGCAACCTTTTCTCGGAGCTGTGTCTGGTTTGGTCTGGTGCTTTGAATGGAGGGAAACGAGCCAAGTGAGGGACAGACCCAAGGTCGATTTTGATGACTTAGCAGAGCTAAGCAAAAGAAAAGCGTGGTCGTGTTGTTGGAGTCGCGCTTGGCACAACAGCACTATGCCTCTCCTGGGGCGTTCAGCGACTAGCAGGGCCTTCTGGGAGGGGCCGCCGGGGGCCCTGTACCTCCAGTGAAGGCCTTCTGTGGCCTACTAGATGTCCACTGCAAGAAAAACACCTCCATGCACGGGCCCGCGCCTAAAGCCACCCAGCAACCAGAGGCCGCTGCAGCCAGAAACGGGAAATTGGGAGAGACGAGACCAGACAACAAATTTCAGCCTCGTACCGGAGACGGGGACTTGTCGCAAGACGTGAGAGAGAACAATAACAAGAGTTGAGACATGAGCGTTTTATTTGTGGCATTTTTCGTCAGATTTGGTCTATGGAAAAGGAATGCATGGGAATTGCATAATTGGCTTACATAGACTACCAATGCAAGAAAAACATCATCATTTCTGACCCTTGTGCGCTCCCGCATTGAAACATCCACCTATCCAATCTTGTCAAGAGCCTCAAACTTTTCCACTGTCTCGCGACTAGCCTCGGTTACCCTTGTCATAATTTTGGTCTGGCGTCATCACCAAGATCATCGAGGCTTCTGACGCACATTGACCTTGTCCGAGCAATCGAGGGGCTCAATTGATGTAAGAGGCTCCGATATTCCACTAATGAAAGGTCTGCCACTTAAACTCAATCTCAGATCGTCTTATCGTTCCAAGATGAAGCTCCCTCGAGCGCCATTCCGGAACATTGAGCCTCGTCTGCCCCTCCAGATTCTGTCAAGGAGAAGCATATCAACGATAGCTCCCGGAGCGAGGGCGGCCTGCCGAGCTTTGCCTTCAAATACACCGGCCGGACGCCGGGCGTATGCCGCCATCTCAGCTGCCGAGCTCCGATTCGGACAGCCGGTCCACGAAACCCATCCTCACATCCTACAACCAAACGAGATTACACAAGGCATCACAGCTCTCGAATATGCTGACCGCCGTGCCAAACTCGCACAGTCCATGACGGAGGGCAGCGTTGCCGTTCTCCACGCCGCATCTCTCCAGTACAAGTCCGGCGCCGTCTTTCACCAATACCGACAAGAGTCCAACTTCCTATACCTCACAGGATGGATGGAAGGGGATGCCATTGCGGTGATTGAGAAGACAGGCCCTGAATATAGCGACTATATATTCCGCATGTTTGTCAAGCCTAAGAATCCTCGTGAGGAGCAATGGAATGGTTATCGCAATGGTGTCGATGCTGCAAGGGATATCTTCAACGCTGATGAGTCATATACAATCAATGAGGCGGAGCAGCTGCTCCCTAAGATCTTGAAATCTGCCAAACTTATATATGCAGACTCACCACCTTCCAAGGGTAGCATTGCTTCAACAGCCACTTGGCTCTGGGGACTTATCTCCGGGAGAGAATCTCGACCGACCCGAACACCGCTCTACTCCGTCATGAATAAGCTTCGGGTTGTCAAGAGTGAAGCAGAAGTCGCGAATATGCGCATTGCCGGTCAGATCTCGGGTCGAGTTATCACAGACGCAATGCGCCGGCCATGGAAGCGTGAGAAGGATTTGCATTGGTTTCTTGACTACCACTTTGCCATGAATGGCTGTGAAGGCCCGGCTTATATCCCTGTGGTAGCTGGTGGTGAGCGCGGAAATTGCATTCACTATACAGTGAATAACGGCACATTCAATGAGGATGAGTTCATCCTTATTGACGCCGGCGGCGAGTATGGCACCTACATTACTGACATATCCCGCACTTGGCCAGCTTCTGGCCGCTTCACCCCTGCTCAGCGCGACCTATACCAGGCCGTCCTCAACGTGCAGCGATCTAGCGTGTCACTCTGTAGGGAAAGTTCCAAGCTCTCACTCGAGGACATTCACAATGTTACTGCGCGGGGGCTTGTTGACCAGCTGCACGGCATTGGATTTAACGTTAACATGGCCAACATTGACCAGCTGTTTCCCCACCACGTTGGTCATTATATCGGCCTTGACGTGCATGACTGCCCTGGCTACAGCCGTCGCGAGACCCTACGTAGGGGCCACTGCGTCACTATTGAGCCGGGTGTTTACGTTCCCCATGATGACCGATGGCCAGCTGCCTTCCGTGGTATGGGTGTCCGAATTGAGGACAGCGTATGCGTAGACGACGACTCACCCTACATTCTCTCCACTGAGGCAGTCAAGGAGATTGACGACATCGAAGCGCTGCGATCATGACATGTACTACAATAACTGTAATCATACTTATAGACCTAGACCTGGATGTCTGAGATAAAATGTATAGTACAAATGATCAATACGACTTTGACGGTCGTTGTGAACTTGTGATACATTTCATGACCCACTCAAATTTTGTTGCTATGCCTACAATCATGTTGTTGTAGCTCATTGTTGAAAACAAAAGAAAAACCTCGCGTGGTTCATGACTAGGTCCCTAGCTTGAATGGGCTAAGCCACAACCGATGCAGGTGAAATTAAATGCATGTGAGAAGTCGTACATACATATACTTTAACGACGATCTCTGTTTAGATCTGAATTTGTTTATTCCCTGCCGTGTTGAGATCTGATCTTTGTTGTGACAATAATCAACATGTACCTTAGGGTAAATGCTTCACTGTAACAAAATGAGCTCCGCAAGCTGTCATGGACACCCCAGTCCCGCGTAGTTATTATGGCAATGTTCCCAAGCCAGATCCGGAATAACATTATGGATAAGTCACAACGCGTCTTCAGCATTCAAGATGTGATAACAGACAAATGAAGGATGCATAAATTAGGTTGAGCAGTGTACACAGCACCTGCACAATTCATCTCTGGGGTATATTTATACACGATCCCAAGAGTCCTTGGGACAAAATCATGTCTATTCTAGCAGAAACCTCTTGGATCAAAGAGCGTCCGGCTGTGGTTAGGCATCAAGAACGGCTGTCGAGCCGAGGCACTGAGAAGCTGCTCAAATGCCTGTAGGCGCCTGGCCAACTCTTGATGCTCCTTCATAATGGCCCTATTGCGCCTTTCTAAATACTGAATATATTCCGTTGCTTTTGTTAAAACAGTACCCTGTAATGATGTCAGTCATTATGTCCTATCGAGTTGGATGGGAATCACTACTGACCTTGCTCACTTTGGGAGCTCGCTGTGAATTTCCTTCGCCCTCATCCATTCCATCTTCTGGTATTGAATGCAGGGCAGGCACAGCATCGCGCAACTCGGCGATCTTGTCCTTTAGATTTGTTCGATACTTTCGCTCAATATCATTATGGGCCGTTCGATCTCCTGGCTTGAGCTTGTCCTTGCCCTTGATATCGGATGTGGCAGTGTTGGTGCGTGAAAGTCCCGGTCTAGCAGAGCTTAGACCTGTCTCACTCGAGGCTTCCGTCTTGACATCTTGGTTCCGGGACGGAGCCTTCGAGCTGTTGGCCGGCGTGGGCGTCTGCTTTTGGCTGCGGTCTCCAGTCGGTGTTCCTAAGAGAGAGTCGATGCTACTGTTAAACTCGGGTGGAAGTCCTGTGCCGAGACCAGCTCCAAAACCTAGGCCGAATCCACTAGCGGGCATGTAGCTGGCTGGTGTCCGACCAGTATTCATAGCTATAGCAAGAAGTCGCCTCTGCTCATCGTTGCTCAAAACCTGATTATTTCCCATGCCCTGCTGCATGTTCTGCCCGAACCCTGCGCTCATGCCCGCTGTGGGATCTCCCAAACCAAAATTCGGTTCCATGCGTAGACCTGGTTCTGGTTTTTCCCAACTGAGCGGTGTCGAGTACAGGCCTTCTCGAGGAGGTACCTCTGGTGGAGGCATAGTCTCAATTTTTGATAGATGCTCCTCCAGGCTCATAGAGTCAATTCCTTCTTCATCATCAGACAAGGCGTTATCTAGCGCATTGTCGTCAAAGTATTCGGCACCCTGAAAAGGAGCAGCAGTCGCATATATGCCAGTACCAAGACCTGGTGTCGTTGAACTTGATCCGTAACCCGGTCTTTATCATTAATCAGCCTTCTGATTGGTAAATACATAGTTTAAACATACCGGTGATGAGTGTTAGTGTTGTTGTTCATGGGATCATAACGCTTCGAAAAGTCAATTTCATAACTTCCCGTCCTTTCATTTTCATCATCGTCAAATCGAATCCAGTAGTCTAGTGATTCAAGCGCAGAATCTGTATCAACCTTTGTGCGCTTCCTTTCATGGGCATCTCGCCTCCTTTGCTGGGGATTCCGGGGGTGTCCTCTAGTAGGGAGGACGGTTTTGTTTGAGCTTGTATAAGGTGAAGGCATAGGGGCCTGGTTGAAAGATATATCAGACGGGGCAGTTGACTGATAATCGTAGGATGGTCCCCCTTGATTGCCAGATGCGCCTATGTCGTCTAAGCCTGACGGTCTCCATGGCGAAGGCTCATGTTGCTGTTGAGATGTGATGTTATTCTGATCCACCTGATTCAGAGTCTGGTTGTTGGGCACCGCGAAAAAGTTAAGAAGATTAGGGTCCATTGCTAACACGGCATCCCGGCCTGCGAGGCCGTGTTCGTCGTCCAGAAAGGGAGGTCTCGTGTACGCAACCCGTGCAGGGTTTGAGCCAGCTCAATTGGTGAAAGTACTGTTGATGAGAAACGGTGATGATAGGGTTCAGCGGCGGTTACAAGAACAGCTCGGTCACCCGTTAAGTGTGACAATCGCAAAGTTGTCGCAGTGGAATTGAGGGGTGCTGAGGGGGTCGGCCTGTCAACGCATATGACAGTGGGGCCAATAGTTGTGGAGGGTAAGAATTGGTGATGCTGATGATGACAGCCTCACAAAAGGGATGAGATGGCACAGATGTGAGTTGAAGTGTATCGATTGTGAGTTAGCGAAGTGAAGACAGGACCAGCTCGGTAAAAATGGCTAGGTGGGGTGTTGAGATTGAAGCCAAATCCAGGAGCTTGAAGGGAATACGAAATCGGATGAGAGAGATGAAGAGTTGCGGAAAAGGTGAATTGCAGCACGGAACAGCCGTAAGATGGGTCGACAGCGAGGAACAGGCGAATGGGCTAGAGAGAAGGATTGATTCGTGGTGGATTTGCTGTAGACTTGATGAGGTCGAGCTCTGACTGGAGCGTGGCGGAAGCTTGCGGTTCAAGGTATCGATCGTGTGTAGGTAGCCAACTAAAGAGCAGCAACGTATGTAAGGTGATGGGTGTATGAGTTTACCGCTCAGATATCGCAAAACCAAATCGGGCGCAAAAGCAGCAGTAATCGGTCGCCAGATGTTGGATGAGGGAGTGAAGGGTTTTACGGAGAAGAGAGTATCAGTCGATAGGATGAGCGGACAGATGCGGCTCCTAATTCGTTGGTTGGAGTGAAAGCCCAGGCCCAGACGGGGAACAGGACAGGCGAGACAGACTTGCCTTGCCTTGCTTGTCGCTTGTGGATGGAGGGATAAGATGGACAGGATAGGACGGATAATCAAGAGGGAAAAGACCGGATTTGGGGTCTTGTGAGTTGTCGTATTCGCCGCAGTCAAAAGATTTGGTTCATAGGGGTCCGATTGCCTTGTGACTTCCAGTGCGATCAAGTCACTGCTTTTGGCTTGAGCAACCTACGTTGGGGGATGGGGTTTTCTCACAAAACCCATGTTATGACTGGTGATATTCGCCAACCGTTCTCTGCTCAACTATTTTTCTGTTACTCTCTTGGTCTGTAAGCGAGTCCTTGAGACGGGGGTGCGCAGGAACAAGAGCAGCTTTCTCTCCCACTGCCGGTCGACGTCGTGATGTTTGTTGCCCGTAATGGCGTGACTTTACCTCGACAAGGTCCAACTTGTGCGTTTACTGCTTCAGGGGGCCTTGAAAACCCCGGGAGTCCTGGACCGCTGGCGTAGCAAAAATTGGACGACATCGTATGATGAGCAAGGCTGAGGAGGGGAATTGTACGATGGCCAAGCCCCTCGTCCATTGGCTGACTCGTGCTAAGCTGGTGTTGCGTTAGTGCTGTCATTGGGCGTCGGATATTGTCTACGGCTGCCATTCGCTAGCTTTAAATGCTGGAGAATGCAAAGAGCTTAAAGCCTCGTTTCTATTTGTTGGGTAGAATGTTTTAGGTCTAAACTGACGTATCTTTGTCTGCTTCAGCCTGGAATCCGATTCAGGCATCACGTGGCGGGGAAATGCTCTTTATTAAGAAATTCATGATTTCCGCTTCTCAGCTGTCACTCTCCCGCTAACAATAAACAGCCCACTAAAAAGCGGCTTACTGCCAGCTCAAGATCTTGGCAACGGTTTCTCTCCCTCAATTCCTTCAGCCTCGTGCTAGTGCGTTAGCGATGACCTCTAGTCTCAGCTGGCAGGCTCTAGACCACTCAAGAAGCATAGGAGGCTCACTGGTAGGTGGGGGGGCTTTTATAATCCTGGTCTGTCTCATCCTCGGAACCGGTCAAGTGTGTTGCTTCGCGCTGGTTTTCTTTCTAATACCTAGGTTATCCATGAAAAGGATCATCGATCGCATAGAACACTCCGGCACAACTCTTCAGGCAAATGCCCGCCCGATGAACTATATGACCGTGCTTCTATCATTACCATCATGCTAACGCTTATTGCATAGTTGGAGTGGCCTTTGAGCCGGGCTTTAACGTCCGTCCCTGGTCGCATTTTAGGTTTAGGGTATCCAACGGAGGTCAGAGCTCCTCAGCGACCCTGAAGATGGCGGTGTTGGTTTATGGTATGTCTACATGGTATGTCTGTCACTAACGTAATTATGGAGCACTCTTAAGACCTGATTTGAGCCATATTTCAGGTATTCTGTAGTTATGAGCACGAACTTTTTAAGTTGTTTCCCCATTGCCTAGGGTTGACATGCACTCATTCAGCCAAGCGGTCGACATCATGAATACAAATAAAAAAAATTATTCACATAAGCACTTTATGAACATCCATGAAGAACACTTGTCTACTGTCGATTATTGTTAACTTGGAATATGTGGACGAATAGGTCTTGTGTTAAATCACACCTAGCTTTCTCCAACATTAGGACATGCCGTCACTCTGAGAAGTATATAACAAGTTTATCTCAAACTGTTGATCTTATGCTACTTCTCTCTTCGCTTTTTTTTTTTTTTTTTTGAGTCCCGGCGTTATATTGCAACCACCGACGCTGGTGACTCGTCTACTTCGACCTTCATCTATGTTCATGATCATACTCCAATCAGAGTGCTCCAAATGCTGTCTCGATAATTTGCCGATCAAATCGTCCTTCGCTATTTTGGTGTCCATGGTTTAGGGAGAGTCTCTTTTCGTAAGCAGTCTGGACACTTATCTGCGTCGTAAACGATATCATGCACATGCGATGGGCCTTTGCATCCGTTGAATACTCTCTGACACCATCGAATATTGAGAAAACCAATATGCCCGCAAGCAAACTGCCGATCCACCTGCATACACATGCTGTCTGGTCTAGGCCCACTGAGTTTGTATAATATAATCCTAGGAGTTGACTGGGGTGCAGACTTATTCTAAGTGTTCTGCACAATGACCTGCGGGTTCGTAAGTCTCTATTGTACTATACGGGAAAAGCACATGAGGCTCTTCCTTGCGCGAATGGTTGGTTGGTACCTTGCTGCTGCATTCAGCGTATTCGTATAATCTTCCTGGCCCAAATCCATGCGTCTGATAGTCCTGAACGTCTCGATCGCAAGAGTCTTCGGCACGGCACCCGGGGGCTGTCTAATAACAGCACACACACGGCCGGCAGGATGAAAACGAGAGGGCGAGATCGATTCGACGTGAAGTTGAAGTCGTCTCGTTGAGAATAGCGGAGGGCGGGACGTTTTAAAGCGGCCAACGGTGGCCGAGCCAAACCCGGGGGAAGAAAGTCGGCGCGAACAAATCAGCGATAGTCAAACAAGAGCACCAATAACAAGGATAGGGGAACAATATCTTCAGCGTCCTGCCCTGCCTGTAGGCGCATGCAGCTCGTGTGTAGTCTCCATATCTGATGCAGCGCCAGGGATACGCGCAAGGTTAGGTTGTTTTGTTTTGTTTGCCAGAGGATTGGCGTTTGTGGAAAGGGCTTGAGCTAAAATTGAAGCATTGCACAGAGCTGATCGCGATCGCGATGTGCCTTGGTTGGCCCGCACCATGACGTTGATTCCAACCTCCAGGCGCACGGGTTAGGTTACTTCAGTGCCCTTTTCTCATTGATTGGGCTAAAAAGGCGACCTAGCGTGCAAAATTATTAGGTCGTGCTTCAGTCACCGCCCCATTGTTCGTTTTTACGCTCCTTCTACTGAGCAGTGAAAGCCTAGAGTGCCTCCAAAGGGCGGCTCTGAATGTTGTCACGCTCATTATTGTGCTCCCTTGTTTGGTGGAGACCACCACGCCAAAAAAACCATACGATCGACCTCGATGGAATTATCAACTTACGGGATTAACTCTCGGAACTTTTGTGGGAATTCTCAACCAATCGGTCAACAATATCTTGAGGCTATTCTACCCCTTGTGATTGTCTAGATGATCACGGGATTGATGGTGTTTTAAGATCTTGTGTTTCTCCGAGGACAGAATAAGGTGATTCTCCTGGCCGGGTGTCCATGCCCTCGTGCAGTGTACTGTTGTCGTCGTCGATGCCTTTACCATCTATGATACGAGAAACGAGTCGCATTCATGGCTGGGGTTTGATGTTTTCATGTTCCAAGTGGGAAAATGCGCATCTATTGTTGACTCTTTATCATACCAAGAGCCAAGATGGGCTCCCATGGCTTATAGAAGTGAATGAAGAGAGATCAATATTGAGTGTCGCATTGGAAGGTATTGTTCTACTAATGTTGTCCGCTATTGAGCACTCAGTTACACAGCCATTGCCCTTGGGTAGGCACCTCAACTGGAGTTGAGAAGCATGAGCAAGGAGGTGAATTTCTCGCAGTCAAAACATAACTAAGGGAGAAATTTATTGTAAACTACCTACCTTGTGTACATTTCTTGCAATGGTGGAAGAATTATGCTCACAAGAAGAAGCCTGCAGCAAGGCAGTCTGTATTGGACTTTGAGTTTTAATACCAACAAAGTCACCCCACAAGAATGTTAGAAGTGAGATTTATTGATACATGAAGGCACGATTAGGGAGAATCATAGGAGCGGGAAAGTGAGGTTGTATTGTCTGCTGGTTTGTAAGTATACTCAACCTTTTTAATTCAACACCATTGTTCGGATTTCGATGCTGGGCAGCATGAACGAAAACAACCTTTGCTTCTACTCGCTGTGGTATTTTTCGTCTTAAATGGTGGATAAAAAAAAGCATACGCTCCTGTGGGCAAGTGCAAATGCAGAGCTCCTTCTTTCGAGAGCGATGGGAAGTGCAGTTTGTCTGAAGAAGGAGCGCCTGATGCTGGATCCTCCCACCTCACTCCCATCAATTTCTCAAACCTCGGCCACACACCTCCACCTCTTTCTCTAGGTGCACTTACTCACTCAACTTCGAATCTGCTTTTCGCTTCACAACATCTTAAGACTTTTACCAAGTCAGCAAATCCCACTACCCACCGCTTGCTCCATGCCCTCTATGGTTGCCTATCACCATGCCATCTAAAGTGGGCATATTTCTGTTTTTGGTACTCACCAATCTTCTTTCTCTCACAACCGAGGCGCAGTGTTTCTCATGGAGGCCTCAGCGACTTTCGGATGGTATGACTGAATGACCTTGTTTGATCCGAAAGCTAACGGCACTACAATAGGTCAGCACCCACAACGCAGTGGTGATAGCAGCTCTTTCCTTAACAAGCAATCAGACCAGAGACTATCCAGCGCGTATAATACCGCCCTACAAGAACTTCAAGACCTGGAGTCAGAACCTCTTTGCCATCGTATCGCTGCGCGTTTGCTAGTCAACAACTGTCACCTCCTTGATGGCCAAGGTGATGCGAAGATCCACATCGACAGCGGAAGAGCGGCGAGGGACTTTGTCGACTCTTATGCGGCAAGCCTTGCGATTTGCGACTTGGAGCGAGGCAGTTTCAGGATTCCCAATTCCTGCTCCAAGTTTCGAGAATCAGTCTTGGTAAAGCTTTCTGTTCCAACGGTTCCACAGCTTCATGTTTCGACGATTGAGATTGACGAGTGCCTGGAAGGATTTGCCCAGTCAGACTCTGCTTGGAACACATGGGTAAGCTATCGACACAAAGCGTTGAGATTCTGTGACGCCGCAAGGGTGGACCACCAGAAAGGTTAGTGAACGTCGCAATTTGAAGGGAATCATTCTGACCGTTCGCATTAGATGAGAACATCTTCCTTTACCAGAAAATCACCAAGATTCTCGAGAGACTTACTCATGACATTGAGACAGATATGGAGGAACGCTTCCAATCGCTAAACCGAGCCTTTAACGACGCAAGTCAGTCCATTGAGAATATCGGTCCTCAGGTTCAACATCTACGAACAGAGATGGTCAGGGCCAGCAGAATCCTGCGAGATGATTTGAACCATGCTGTTCAGGTAGGCAACTTTGCTTCTTTTGAAACCCAAATGCTGATATGGACAGGACTCGCGCGATGTCGTGAGAAATAACTTGAAAGAAACTCAAGTCCTCCATGAGCTTCTGGAGTTGCTTGTTCGTTCAGTTCAAGAGAAGACAGCAGATATTGCCTTGTCGCAAGAAGTTGCACTACAAACCAGCACCAAGCAGTTGAACAATGAGGTTGAGATCCTCATGGCAGTACTGAACACAGCAGTTTCATCCTCTGTTTCTCTTCAGAGCCAGGTGGTAAGTATTCTAATGAAAGCTTCGGAATCAACGTTGACATGTCAAGGAAATGACGGAATCTCGGAGCGCGGATATCCTAGAGAAGCAGTCAAAAATAGAAGAAGTAAGTATCTGTTTCTAGATAAAAGTATAATGCTGATCAGCCCTAGGGAATGGACAGGCTCGGAGAACTTGCCGAGGATTTACTCGTCAAGTACGACAACCATGAATCGCGGCTCGATAAAGCCTTACGAAAATCTGGCCAGGTCCTCGAACTACTCGATGCGGCTGCAGCATCTGCCAATGGAATACAAGGCTATATTTTTGGCGGGTTCGGACTCTCTGGTTTCTGGCCACATGTGCTTTGCCCAGTGTTGTCACTGATGATGGGGTCATATGGTCTCCAGCCTTCACTGGTGCGAAACATATGGCTCCTTGGTTTTGGTAAGTTCTGTGAAAGGTTGGGAGGCTCTGAGTTAACCATGGAAGGTGAACTGATGGGGATACTTGTATCCAAAGCGGGTTCTTTCACGAACCCTTTCAATCTTTGGTCGATGGTCGAAGCCCCTGGCTCAACACTCAACATTACAATCACCAATTATCAATCGGAAGACGACCTATTCGAAAACATTTAATGCTCCATTTTCGGCGGCATCCAAACGATATCGAATTGGGATGCATGTTCGGGCTGTTTTGGGATTCATGGGATGACAAACATGGTGACATGGGATTACGGATGGGATGGTACTTCTATGAGACAGACATCGCTCGCATTTGTCAATTGTTTCTTTTTTTCGGGATTTGGGAATTGGGTTACGAGCTACGTTAGGCATGGGTGCACGCAGAGGCGTATCAAACAGGCTGAGACTATTTCATGGCGCTGAGAATATATCGCTTGATTCAGCTTTGGCATGGGAGTTTTGTTCAAACCAATATCATTTGCATTATCCGGCCGGCATCGGAGAATTGATTGCCCTATGAACCGAACTGTATTTGCAACAGGATGGCCTTGTCCCCACCAGAAATTCCAGCCTTGCCGTGAAAAACAAAACAAAAATCCTTGTGAACTCAATTAGGATACATCTGTGCAACTTCGACTGTCCTATAACATTCAGAGTTTAAGACATAACTGCATAGGGCACAAGAATGAGAACTCATGGTTGGTGGGGGCCATTGCATGGCTGTGTTACGCATGGATGAAGTTTCATCATCGGTCAACAAGGCTGAGCAGCCGCTCATTTAACAGAGATAAGATATGGTCGAGCGCACGAATTACAGATGGGCAAAAACCCCACTCCACCTATCACCACGTGATTTCCCAGTCGACAATCGGCGTCACCCTAGCCGCGAAGCTCGCAACTTTGTATGCAGCTGGGTTTTACAACCACGACGAAGCACCCCTCGCCAACACACATATCAGCCTTTGGGTCTTTATCATTTTCAGTATCCGTCTTGCGCGAACTCGTCTCCATGTAGAGTTTCACTGGCGCCGGCTTTAATTCACCTGGTGTAAGTCTTTTCTTTATCGACGATGTCGCGAATTGCTTCAGCCATTCTGCCGTTCTCCTGATCTCTGAGTGTCGCCTCTCGCCCACGCGCATGGCCGAGATTCAGTTTTTGGATCCTGGCGTACTTGGCTATAGTGCTTTACGACTCATAATATTAATACACCATGGATGCCATCATTCAAATGGAATACTCTACTAACAAACCATTGATTAGAACAGCATGAACAGCCAGAACATTGGCCGTACTACTTTTCAAGAGATGGAAGAACGACACCGAGCTTTACAGCAACGCGAGGAGATGGCCCGTCGGGACCAAGAGAGAGAACGAGAACAACGAGAACAACGAGAACGCGATCGAGAGCGCGACCGAGAGCGAGAATCTAACGAGCGATACCAATCTACACCTCACCACAGCAGTGCAGGCTCTATTCCCATTCACCAGCCGGTCGCGTCGCGGATTTCTGGAGCAATTCATAGCCCTGGCGGACTTCTTGCGAACCATAACGGAAATCCACAGATTCCCCTCGGTAACCCGTCAGGTCCTCCCCTGGCCGCCTTCGGAGGGCCACTCCAGAGCGAACACAACCGACCGGTCCAGCACGGTGGACCAAACAATAGCAACACACAACCACAAATGTTTGCGCCGATGCCGCACGCGGGGCCGCCGACATCGACTCAGGCTGCTGCCAACAGTGTTGCAGCTGTCTTTGGCGGTCCTTTGCAGCAGCAGCCCCAGCAACAGCCTCAGGAAGGCCAGCGAGGAGGCCAGCAAGGCGCTCCGTTTATTACCCAAGGACAGCAACCTATTCTTAATGTGAGTACCTGCAATTTGTACGATAATCCATTGTGTGATGGCGGGAATGTTTTCATGGTATGGGAGGGGTACCGGCAACTTTGCACTGCTGGGCAGCCACACACTAGGTTTGCTTTCGCAAGCTGGTGATGCGACAGCCCGGGCCGCTGTTGAACCACCCACAACCTTTGCCTTTACCTTTCTATCCAACTCAACTTCTTCTACCCCTCTTCTGGATTTCTCCAAATGCATTGACAGGACTTGTGTGATATATCCACAACCTATCACATTTTGTT